>LJJS01001786.1:0-43518 GCA_001447215.1 Diaporthe aspalathi
GGGGAAACGGCCAGCTGGTGAAATAAGTGGTAGCGCTGACGAGGCGGTCTGCAGCGGACCGTCGACAAGACGATGTGGCAACTGCGGCGAAACTAAGCATAATACGCAAACGTGTAAAAAGGAGGTAGAATTTTCTGTAGATTCCGATTCCGATTGAATTCAATTAACTTTTTTTCTTGTGGTGCTGCAATTCAGGTTGTTGTGGTATTGGTGCTGAAAAGTGGCCGGCTCGCTGGGGTGGCCGGCTCGTTGGTGCTTGACGTTATTAAGTTTAATATTTTTAAAATTTAAAAACTTTAAAAATCTTTTTAAAATTAATATATTTATAAAAAAAATTAATATTTTTATTTATATCTTTATATATTATAATATTTATATAATAATTTTTAAAATTTTAAAATTTTAATTAAATTTAATATTAAAAATTTAAAACCTTTTATTTAATAGTTTTTTTAAAAAAAAAGTATTATATAATAATAAAAATTTTAAAATATTTTTATATTAATTTTTATTAAATTCGCTATATTATAAGCCTAGGGTTAGGGATTTTGAGCCTTATATGAGCTTAAAAATAAGCATTGAAATATGCAAGGGGGTGGTCGGAATCAGGGGGTGGTCGAAATGTGGGTCAGCCACGTTAAACCACAGATTTGAAAACCCCAAGGACTGCTTCGTAATTAGTTGAAAAGATCGCTTCCTTCTCTTCATACGACAGGAAGTCCGCCGCCTGGATCGCACCAATTCCCAAATCATAAGTCCCAGTTGCGTACGGGTAATCCTGTGGGTTGCTTGCATCAGCAATCGAAAGTTTCTGCAAGTTAACCTATTCGCGACTCACCGATCCAAAGACGAGCTGTGACGTCGGGACTCCGTATCCCCGCAGCCCCTTCACCTGGGAAAAATACGTTGGCCCTGCACTGTCATACCACAGCCTAGAAGAGTATGTCAGTGGGGCGACGTTACAGCACTTGCGCAACTGATTACAGAGCCGGAACGGAACGATGGTGCCCTGACCTTGATTTATAGACTGCCTTCGCCGGCGCCTCGATGGCTGGCTCACGCTTCAGGGCGCGGTCCTCAATGGAAGGGAATGCCCCTCCGCAGTGCGAGAATATCCACCGGATGTTGGTGAAGTTCACAAAGTTTTGAGTCAGCGTCAGGTCGAGCATAGTCCGCGCCGTGTCAAAGTAAAACTCAACCATTGCTGTGGCATAAAGCGCTGTCCTTCGTTCAGAATATTGCTGTGTATCACATGCTTAACGGATTGATGCAGTGTGACTTACTGGGGTTGGCCTCGACGAAACTGACCAGGGAAGAAAAGTCAGTAAAAAGCAACAAGCAGCCCTGCTTCTAAATGGAGTTGACAAATGCAATTTCGCTTGTCTGTAACAAACACTGAGTTGGGAAAATTGGCTGTTCAGGACTGTACAATCCTCACAAAGCCGCGAGAAGACTCACCTCCCGTTGATCCTGAGAAACGGTGCAGTCGGATGCACAAATATGGACGGCGAGGCGCCCGAGGTCGAGTTGAGGGCGGCAAAGAACGGCTGCAGGACTCGGTTTCCAAGGTAAAGCCCCTCATGGCTCGTCAGGAGGCCAATACCACTGGCATGGAGCTCATCCAGAGCGTAGTCGACCTCGGTTATGCTGCGCGGCGGCTTCTCAGAGGTCATGATCCAGCCAATCTTCAGGGTGTGGGAACCAGGATCACATTGGAATCGGCTTACGCTGCGCTGACGTACGGCAGCGGCGCAACGGCAAAGGAGGAGAACCGGTCTGGGAATGCGCGCACGACCTGGTTGGCAGTTAGCTTTCCTGATGAAGAGACAACTCATAAGGTCAGCCGAAGAGGAGGCAAACCCACCTCTGCCAACCATTCGTTCAGCAACCTCGCAAGTCCCACGGTCAAAGTTTGGTTCCCGAAGAACACATTGCTGGCCGGCGTCGAGATGGACAGGACTGCATGTGAGATGCTGTGGTTGGCCATGAATTGTAGGTGTGTGGGAACATCCCATGCAGGAGTCGGCATCCCCCCAGTTACCGGGACAAGAGCGCGGTAAAAGTCTGGCACTGCGTGTACTGTTTCGTTGTCAGCCTGGAGAAATAGAGTTGAGGAGCACGGCCTGGGCAGCAAACTGGACGCAATTCTGACCATGAGTGTCAACTCTTGTTGCATTGGCAAAGTCTAGTTCGGCGGCATCCGTCCGACCGATTTCTTCGATGGACCGGAAAGCTGCTTCAGCGAAAGGGAGGGAAGGCAAGTCGATTCCATCTGGGAGCAGACATCGTCAGCAGCATTGCGTACAAGGTCATGGGCCCGGGTCGCTCGCACCTCGATGAGCTCTGTCAATAATGGCAGCTATCTTGGGTGAATAGGCGTGGCACTCATTCACTGACACCCAGAGTAGCAAGCAGAACAGTAGCATAGTCACCATCGCCTGGGAAATTAATCGAGAGGATAAATTGATCTGCTTGGAGAACACGAAGACAAAGGCATGAATTAGTACGCATGTTCCCGCCACAGAAGCATTTATTCATTCCAACAGACAGGCCGAAGAATCGGAATGCCTGACGACATATGCCAGATCACTTGACCTCCGCATCCACGAAAACGCCATGCTCGGAACGCTTATCTAGCCAGGTGACATTTTCGGCGTTGTTCCCGCCCGAGGCGTGACTGGGCTTGCCGACTTGGTCTATTTCCCCGGCCCCAACTTTGCATGCATCATTACATGCTCCAATGATGTACCCCGTGGCCCTTCGACATTGCAGTTGTAACCATCGGCTTTGGGAGACTTGCGAGGTGTCAACCTTGATGTGTTCGCGGCGACCCACGGTCAGTAGCGTTGTCGCAGACATGTCATCAACCTGTGCCCACGACAGAAGCAAGGAAAGAATATCGAGCCAGGTTGCTAAGGGAGGAACTAAGTCGCTTCAGAACGTAGCAGTTTGAACTAAAAGAATTGATTTCCATGTGCGTTCCCAAACAGCCAACGGCAAAGTCAAGTAGGTGTACATCAAAACCAGCACATATATATATGGAAAAACCATCAACGCCTTTACCATGCAACGCTTTAAATCCACACAACCAGCCTGAGAAAGGAACAAGAGCTAGCTGCCTAGCAAGTAAAATGCTCGGATTACACCGGCGAGCACCTTCATTGCGCGTTGCTACACGCAAAAGAGCTCAAGCCGCCTTGGCTGGTCCCGGATGCGACGATAACCTTTGACCTTCGTTGCTCAAAGGCAAACCCAGAAGAGATCAGTCTTCCCGAACCAGCCACCATTTTTACAGCGCACCAAGTTTGCTCCAGCTCCCACAACATGCCCAGGGCCAACGCTTCGACGACGTAATTTATAAGCTCAACATCGTAGTCCAACGCAGCATACCATCAGGCAGCTTTGACAAGCGTGGATGTTGTCCCTTATTCAGCAACAACCAGGCCCTCAAGGGCCCGCATAGCCCTGGTGCCCTCTTTCTCAAATGCCATCACCATGCTCTCACACTCAAACTTGAGCTTCTGCTCAGCCTGGCCGGCATTGTAATAAATCCACTCCTCGACAGTCATGTTGCGCTCTTGCTCCGTGAGCTCGCCACCCTTGACAAAAAAGCGATCGGCTGCACCGCTGGGGTCTTCCTGACCGTGGTGAATGGCCCCAAAGACTGCATCCAGATCAACCTCCGTCCAGGGTTCCGCACTCTCGAGGCTGCCGATGACATTTTGTTTCGAGGGCGAGAGCTGTCTAGCAGGAGACATCTGGCGCGTGGGCGTGGCCGCTGGGGGAAGCGAAACAGGAGGGATGCGCTTGCCTTTGCTGCTGGCGGTGTTAGGCTTTGACGATGGAGGGCGGTTCTCTTCATCCGACGCCTGAGGGGTGGGAGATGGTGAGATGGTGGCTTGCTTAGCTGATTGTGCGGTAGACGTATAGTGTCCTGGCGTTTTGGGAGGCGCGGCGAGAACGTTGGATGCCGAAGTCGAGGTAGAGGGCTCGTCTTTGCGAATCGCAAAAGGCGAGTCCTTTGGAGCCGGAACAGGTTTCCGCGCAACGCGCGGAGTCCCGGCTGCTGCGGAAAAGCTTTCTTGCATCGTCGCTGACTCAACGTGGACCTCAGTGATGGCGTTTTGTGGTCTGGACTCGGTTGCACGCCGGTCAGGAGCGGGCATCTCTTTATCTGCAGGCTTCGGATTCTTTGGAGGTCGGCCGCGCTTTCCGGCGGTGCTTGCTTGCTTCTTCGTGCCCTCAACCGGGGCCGGGGCGGGAGCTGCCTCGACATCGACGGTTTCCGCCGTAGGCATCGTGGCAGCGTCTGGGCGGTCAGGGACCGCAGTTGACTCGTCCTTCACAGTCTCCGGCAGCTTGGGCTTCTTTGGGGGACGGCCACGCTTCGCTGTGCTCTTAGTGCTCGTTATGCTTGCCACGCTGCCCAGCGATGTCCTGCCGAGCGAAGCTTTGCCGAGCGACGTCCTGCCCAAAGACTTCCTGACCACGGTGCCATTGCTTACGAGGCTAACATTCGCCTCCGCAAGCTCGTCTGGCTCTTCTGCTTCAGCACCTATGCGTGGCTGTGACTGCCCCGTAGGCTCTGGCGGCTCTGGCTCCTCGGTTTTCTTCGAGGCTATTTCTTTCGACGCCTTCCGCGTGCCAGTCTTGCGGCCCTTCTTTGGGACTGACACTTCTTCCGTCTCAACCTTCTGATCAACCTCCATCTCGTCTTCCATGATTTTCAGGTCGGCGCTAATCTGCGCATCGGTCGGCTGTGCTGGTGCGGGATCAAACATGGCAAAATCAGTCGTCGACGTGTGCGCCAGGAGCGTCTCCGCCTGAGATGCTCTCGGTGATTCCACCTTCGTACGAGAAGCGGCCGTCTCCCTTGTGTCCGAATCAGCCGCGATGTTCTCATCATCCGACAACGGCCGCTCAAGGTCAGCCTCCAGCTGCCGGTCGATCTCGTCGTCATCGGGGACAGCGACCGGCGCAACAGAATCCACCGAAGCAGTTGACAATTCTCTGGCGCTTCGAGCCCCCGGTACTTTCCTTGTTCCAGATGCCTTTCTTATCTTCCTAGCTCCTGGCTGCTTTGCCGGCTCTGGAGCATCAAGCATATCTGTATCGGCCGAAGACGCCTCGGTCGCGTTGCTACCACGGGCCTTGCGCGTCTTGGTGGCCAGCTTCTTAGGAGCAGGTGCCTCGGCATTTGTTAGAGCAGCATCTTCAAGCTCTTCGCTCGATCTCTTGCGGCCTCTAGGGGACTTCGGGGGTGATGATGGGGCCGGAACTGCATCTTGCTCTGGGTCATCTTGCGGCACTTCAACGGCCTCATCCTTCTTCGCACGGGTCTTCCTCGTCCTGGTTGCTGCCGCTGCTGCCTTCTTCCCCTTTGTTGTCTTCTTAGATCCTTTGGAGGCTGTCGTCATGGTGGACGCCGTTGTAAGAATGCTATCGTCGACGTCTGCAGTGACATCGGTGAGCGATGTCACGTCCGAGGCCGCTGTAGCAAGAGATTGCAGCGAAAGCCGAGACGCCTTGGAGCTCCTGGCAGCTTTTGACCGCCCTGTCTTCTTAGGGGCCGGCTTCGAGCTGATCAAGGCAAAAAAGGGACATTCGGGCGCCCGGCTATAGTGCTCATCCCTGGGCGGGTCAGTACCTCAGGCGCGTCTCAAGGGCGGCTAGGATTCATACCAGGGCTTATCGCTCTTCTCCCAACCATCGAGTCCCAGATGGCAATACGTGCACGTCGCATTGTCATCTGATTCCAGTGTCGGCGTGTATTTCCACCCCGCCTCAACAAGCTGTCCAAATCATCAGCACGTATTCTGCGATGTAGGTTGCGACATCCACTTCTTACCTGCTTCGTCTTGCAGCTCCAACCTTTTCTGTTCTCGTGAGGCCACCGCCCGGCAAATGTGGCCTTCCTGGCCTCGGACATGAGCGCGTCTCTGGGATCCTCACGCGCATAATCGCCGAGCTCGGCGTCTACTGCCGCGGTGATGGCCCAGCCACATTCGGGCGAGTGCTTCAGGTGCTCCTCGAGGGGTCGGTCGTCCTCCTCCCAGCCGTCGAGGGACTTTTTGCAGAGAAAACAGACGACATTGTCGGGGTTGCTGGGCAGGGGCTGGAAGAAGAAGCCGGCATTGGCCATCTGCAAATAGTAGACATGGTTTAGCAAGTTGTCCCGGGATGAGAGAACAGAAGCATGAGGCGAGAGCAGACGTACATCGGCAGGTTTGATAGACTTGTGCGGCCATGACAGCGTCTTGGGGGCACGGGATGTAGCCGCGGTTGATGCCCTCCTTTTTGTGACGCGCTGTGGGCCATGGAAAGAGGCGAGGCGGTTTTCATAAACGAAGTACTCATCAATGTCGTCGGTAGACATCGTGTGGGCGATTGCAGCCTTCTCGGCTCCACGGATCTCGATGTCGTCGGATTATCGGTTTGGCGGCGCGTGTGGGTGTAGCTGGGACGAGCGAGGTAGCAAACCGCGAGGCGCGAGAGTGATTTGCTGTATAGGTCGGATTGGACGTGTAAAAAGTCGACAAATGCAGGTGGTCACAGCGGAGGCAAGCCGCAATCATGGATGCGAGGCAAAGGGACGGGCTGGTGGTAAATGTCAGTCGCGTCGCAAGCATGGAGCTTCTGAGAGGCGAGGGTGAGGCAAAGCAAACAACCCTGGGCGGAAATGCCAACGCGCCATTGGCCTGCCGCTTCCGATGTAAACAAATGAGTCGCCCCACTTTGTTCAGAACCTAGGTACCTTAAGTAGGAGGTACTTATCAACTATCGGAGCCCCCCCCCCCCCACACACACACCAACATTGTGACAATTAGTTGCAGTCCTCAGTATTGCTCAGGTTTGATTACTACATGTGCTCATATCTTGCATTCCTGATTACAGAGTGGGATTTCTCGGTGATCCTCTTCCAATCTTTCCAGTTGCAGGTTCCTCCTCCCTCCATAAACCTTGCGTCGCCTCGACGAGAATTCGGATTGCCCATAGAGAAGTCACAGCACACGATTACTACTTGCCGAATGGTAAATCACTGGACAATGTTTGCTGGCGTTTTACCATGTATATTGTGGCTATATTGGGTTACGTTTGCTCGTCCGAACCCAAGCTGCGCAGCGCCATGCCGACATGAAGAAACTGTCACAGGCGACTGCTGGTGGTGGCCCGCTCGAGTCAGCTGGTGAGGCCGAGATCCTTGTAGAAGGCATCGTTGGCAGGCTTTCGGCCCAGGAACTGTTCCAGAGTAACCATCTCCTCCTGGCTGCCACCCCTTTCAAGGACGGTGTGCCTGTATCTTCGGCCCTCCTTCCCATTCAGTGGATCCGCCTTGAATACGCTGTAGAACATGTCCGTCGAGTAGACCTGAGAAGACAGGTAACCGTAGTAGCCAGCATCGTACCCTCCAATGAGATGGCCGAACGTCGCTGGTCCGTTGCCCCAGTTGCTATGATGAATGTCAGTATCTGCATGTTAAAAATGTTCGTAACGTCTGGCACAACTCACCTTCCCTGGCCCAGAGACTCCGGGCCTTGCAAGCCAGCAATCTCGGCACGGAGGTCATTGTAGACCGCGCTGGCATCCAGCTTCTCCACCTCCTCGTGGCTCTTGGGCGTGTGTACAGTCATATCGAAGATGCCAAAATGCAACTGGCGCAGGTTGAAGAGTGCACCGTTCACGTGCTTCGTCGAAACAAGCTTTTCAACGAGCTCGTCCGGGATCTGGTCCCCGGTCTCGTAGTGACTGGACAGCCCCTTGATCTGACTAGGTGTCCAGCACCAGTTTTCAAGCATTTGCGAAGGAGCTTCGACGAAGTCTCTCACTGTTGAGGTTCCGTGGAATCTCGAGGTCTTTGTGCGGCCAGCAAGGTCATGAATGCCATGTCCCAACTCGTGGAAGAGTGTGACCACCTCATCGTGCTTGAGCAGACTGGGCTTCTTGGGCGTCGGCTTGCTGAAGTTGCAGACCAATGCAGTTGCAGGGTAACGTCGTTTGCCGTCGGCCTGCAAGAAACCGGGAGACAGGTTGAAGTTGGCCGCGTGCGAGTACTTTCCAGTTCTGGGGTGCAGGTCAAGGTACAGGTACCCAACGAATTCGCCGCCTTCGCCTTCATCGTCCCAAACCGCGAACACGATGACATCCTCGTGCCAGGAGATGTCCTCTCCCTTTCCGGTTGGGCTGATCGCCGCCTTGTCCTCAGGGGTTAGCTCGACGAAGACGAAACCAAACAGCTTCTCGAAGATGTTCAACATGCCAGCCACCGTCTTCGACAGGGGGAAGTACTCGGATATCTTGTTCTCGTCGATGGAGTACTCCTGCTCGATCATCAAACGATCATAGAAGCGGTGGTCCCACAGGTAGTAGCTGCTATCAAACTTTTCTCCGCGGGACTCGACATCAGCCTTCTTGATGGCCTTGAGATGCTCCGTCTCCTTCTTGCCACCAGGTGCAAGCTTCACACGGAGGTCTGCCAGGAAGTCATTGACCGTCTTGGTGGTCTTGGCCATCTTGTCCTCGATCCTGAAGGAGGCGTGGTCGGGGAAGCCGAGCATCCGCGCAGCCTCATCGCGAAGGGTGATGGCCTCCTTGAACAGGGGCATGTTCTTGTTGCACTTGTTCTCGTTCGCGATGAAGAGCTTCCGGCGGGTATCGGGGTTCTTGGCAAACTTCAGAGTTGGGAACAGGTCTGGGTATTTGAATGAGACGCGGAGCTTTCCCTCGTTCTCCCCCGTTCCCTTCTCCCAGCTCTCGGTGAGGTCAGTGGGAACCCCGTCAAGTTCCTCAGGGGTGAAGTAGATGGCGCCATTTTCTTCGTTCAAGGCCTTTGTGAACTCGATCTGGATCTGGCTCAGCCTCTTCTTGATATCCTTGAAGCGGTCCCTTTGCGGCCCAGCGGGGAGCCCCAGCCCGTTGGATATGAAGTTCTTCCTCTCCTTCTCCAGGAATTTCTTGTCCTCGGTGTCTAGCCCAAGGCTGTCCTTCTTCTGGTAGACGGCGTCGACGATCTTGAAGACATCCTCCCTGGTGGCCATCTCGATGGCAAACTCGTCCATGATGGACTCGGCCTCGGTAGAGGCGTCACGCAGCTCGGAGTTGTTCGAGACATACTGGTAGAAGCCCAGGATGCGAGCTGTCAGAGCAGACTCGTTCTCGTCATGGATCTGTGGCAGTAAGACGTTCTCAAATGTGGTCTTGGAGTTGTCGTCGGCAGGTATCTTGGCGACGAGGCTGTCCAGGAGGGCGCGTGTCTTGTCGCATATTGCTTTGGTGTCCGAGACGATGTTCTCCTTTGTGCCAATGAAGGTGGGCGGGGCCTGCGGGGGCTTCTTGTACTTGTCCATGGCGTCAGGAGGGTGGGCAACCAAGGGCCTGTATGTCGAGAAGGAAGAAGTCGCGATGCGCAAGTGGGAGAAGGTTCCGAGCAGCGAGATGCGCGGAACGGCTCGTGAGACAGCCAGGGTGATGGAGAGGGCGAGGACAAGGAGAGAGAAAGCGCAGAGGACGGTAAGCTTCTGCGGCTTAATACCCCCAGGCTCCAGGGACCGTTTTGGAAGATGGGACGCCACGTTGGAGGTCAGAGGGCATACGTGCGAGACGAGGGAGGGACGAGGCTTGTGCCGCGGCACCTTACAACTGTCAGACGTTACTGCAGGACGCACTGCGGGACGCACTGCGGGACACACTGCGGGGTGCTTGCAGCTAGTTGAGCTGATCAGGGGGCCGGGCCCCTGCAGACGCTGCGGCCCAGGTCGTGCAGTGAGTGGAGGAGGGGCCTTGCAGGGTGCGGGTGCGGGTGCGGGTGCGGCGAGAGCAGCATTCGACAGTTCTATACAGGTACTTGATTATATAGCATGGAGCATTGAGTGAGCAGGGAAGAAGTTGGAGTTTTCTTTTCGGTCTCTCTCTCGAGTCTGGGGTTCTAGCAGGCCGTCTCGACTAATTTTGAAAATGAATGATCTTAATCCCCCTTATCGACCGCGATGAACCCCGCACCGCGTCCACTTTCGTCTTTCAGTTCTGCAGGAAGACTTAACGATTCAGACTCTTTCAGCCCCTGATCTTGAGATTCTCGGCAAGTCTCGAAGTCAATCATCTTAGTCCAGCCGTCGCCAATCAAGAAGTTGTAGCGGTTAACGTCCCCGTGGAGTAAACCCAGCTTATGGAGGCTTGTCAGTACCTCGGTACAGCGGGGCAGATCATCTATGCCAGCATAGCGACCGTTGACTTTCTCAAGCAAGAAACCAATCAGACGCCCTTGCTCGTGGATATGGCCTAGGAATGTGGGTGCAATGTGTGTGTCCTGGAGGAGGCGGTATGCGTGCGTCTCACGCTCAATACGGGGGATCTCCCACTCGAAGCGCGCTATCTTTGCGATATATGTCCCGGAAGGTGTAGGCTCCTCCTTCCAGGTGCACTCAAACGTGGCGATGGTGAGAATCTCGACCCTTTCCAGCGAGAAGATGTCGATCTTTTGCGGGTGCCATATCTCCGTCACCCCAGGCAGGGATTGAAGTTCAAGTGATGAGTGCAGTTTCTGGCTCCCCTCGGCTCGTGATACATGAGCGACGTTCCATCCGTCTTCGTTGTAAGGGAGCGGAGGCAGGGAGTAAAGTGGCAGCCAAAGGTCTTCGGAGTCCAATATACCGGGTGCGACGATGACGTATTTTACTTTGCCACCACATCTGATTCGAAAGTAGCTGTCATCCGTCGGTTCCGCCTCCATAGAGAGTACCTGAGGTGATTGCGGGTTTAATCCCATCTTCAGAAACCGTATAAGCAGGCGAAAAATAATGTCTCACTACCAGGAAAATCGAACCTAAACATGAATTCGAAATATGTAAGAGCGAAGAAGAAACCTGGTGTGGTTGGGATCAGGTACGACGCTTAATCTAAAATTAGCAGGTGACTTCAACAACACTGGGGCTCGAGCCGACTTGCTCGTGTTGCCAGTTCTGGGCTCGACTAGCCTTGCCTTAACGCTTTCTCTGATTTTCTTTGTCATGACCGTATTTTGAACCAAGTGCTATCGGCATTGTGGGTGTTGTTCAGCGCTTGGCCTTCGACCCTCTACGACTGTATGAAAGGACCACCTGCGGCTCTTTTGTAAATAGTCTTCTCATTCATTGGATTGGATTAAGAACGAAGTAAGCAGCTCCGTGACCTGCAAGAACCCACTGTGTATATATCATCGTAGCAGAGACTAAATGCTGCTACGCGAGAGGCACAATCGCACATCGAATTCGACGGGGGCCTAAGCCTTGAGGTCGACGAGTAACAGGGGCTCCACAGTTCCACATGTCTGATCGATTGTACCTGTTCTTGGGGCAGTCCTGGCCAACAGCCGATCCGGGACACCCAACGGTTGTTTGTTTTGCTCAAGGCATATCTCGTCACTCGTCAGCAACTAAAAGCAGTAAACGCCGGCCAGTCCCTGACAAAATCCATGCAATAAATCTCCTTATGCCATGTCCGCCCTTCCGCCGTTACAAGCGCAGTCACCCCTTTCGCGCACGTTTCCGTGGCGTCTCGCCTTGGTATCGTTCGTTGTCTCCTGTCTAGTTCGCAAGAATCGTCCGGACGAGGTCTGTGCGGGTTGAATTGTCAGCCATCTCTGCCATAATCCGACGAACGCATACATGCTGGAGCTTGAAGACTTCGGGTGGGGGTGGGGGTGGCAGAGAGTGGTTTATTTCTGCGCGTACCTGTGTAGTTGACCTGTCCTGAGCTGGTGTCGACGGCCTTGAGCAGCTCGTCGACCTCCTCGTCCGTCATCTTCTCGCCCAGGTTGGTCAGGATGTACTTGAGCTGGCCGACGCCGATGAAACCCGTCATGTCCTTGTCGAAGACCTGGAATCCGCGGCAGTACTCGTCAGGCTCACCCGGGTCGCGGAACCCACCCGGGCGGTTCAGCACGCGCTGGAAGGTCTCGAAGTCGACTGCACAAATGTCAGGCACGTATTAGCTAAATGGCTCTCCGTCAAACAGGCCCGTGTGGAATGGCATTCGGTATTGTGCGGGTTGATCGAGTGAAGCGGAATGTCGGGCTTTGGGGTGCGCGGGGGTGCGCCAAACGGGCGATGTAAACAAAGGTGGCTGGGGGAGGAGGCCGAGACTCACAGTCACCGCCGACGCTCTTCTCCAGGTCCCTGATCTCGGTCATGGTAGGGTTTTGGCCGCATGCGCGCAGGAGGTCGCCGAGGTTGTCGAGGGTGACCCGGCCGTTGCCGCGCTTGTCGAACAACGAGAAAGCCTCCTTGTAATTGGTTGAAGCCTGGGCATCGTACTGATTAGAAGACATGGTCGCGGCGGTTTGCGATGTGGACCGCGAAGAAGTGGGAAACAGCAGCTGAGGGTGTGGTAGGAATTGGTGATGGGTGCAGACGACTCAAGTCAGGATGGTGCAGTGATGCCGCGGGTAGCGTGTTGACAAAGAAAAGGGCGGTGCGGTGGTGAGGGTGGTTGGTTGGTGGCAGAGCATCGGCATCTTGCTTCTGCTTTCTGCGGTGGCTGGACTGGGAAATTTGGAGATGCGATCACCCGCGGGACGGTAACCGGGCAGTATCCCGTAGCGCGGTCTGGCTTGGCTACTGCCAGAGGACAACGGGCAATGGCAGCACGGGCAGGACTTCTCCAAGGTTCCAAGGTTACCAAGGTTCCTCTTGCCTGACTGACTGACTGACGCCCCAGCCACTCCGGCCTCCAAACCTCCCTCCCTCCACCAACTCTGGGCGACGGCGACCAAGCAACGAACGAATCCGCGCTAAACTGGAACCTGCAGAGGGCACACGCATCCGTGCTGCAACCGTCTGTTTACCTGCTACCAGCTTCCCGGCCCTGGCCGTCCAATAGCCGCACTTGCTGCTCGCCCGGGGAATGCCATGTCTGTCTGTTATGACGGGTCACGCAATCCTCACTCACCATTGTGGGTCGTTTAGGGGGCCGGCGAAAGGCAATATGCCTGGGTATGCGGAGAAGGCGGGAGAGGGACGGTAACGAGGTTGGCGATGGTGCTTTCTGGAGTTTCGAGGTCGGGGAATCAGCTCTTGCTTTATAAATAAAATGAGATGGAAGAGCGGTCTCCGGCCTGCCTCGTCTCCCTGGACGTGGACCTGTTTATGGGCCCCTTCATGGTCTGTGCTGTTCATGCGAAGCGAGCGAGCGAGCAGGGCAGACGCGAGCCGCCAGAGCCCACGCAGCCCAGCCTCCCAAGCCTTCCCGGAGAGGAGCCCAAAGGAGGAGCCAGGAGCCAGGAGCCTGCACCAGACCAACAGAATGTGTGGGGCTGAAACTGACGGGGCAACGGACGGGGGGGTTTCTTTCAAGGGGCAATCAACGAAACAAACACAACACATCGTCATCGCCTACTGCCGCCTTTCTCTGACCTTGGCACACCCTCAGCCTGTCCAAAGGCTGGCAGGTTTGATAAGACCTCGATTGGTGTTTTGTCCTGCCATACTATCTATGGAGTGCAAGTCATATATGGTCTTGTGCCTAGGAATCAGGATATATTTATTGATCATACCCGCCCATGTACCGTGTCTTTAGTCAGAAGATGGGACAGCATGTTCCTGGGTGAACACAGACGAGATCAACTCTGCTGTCAACTCTACACAGTAGTATGGACACTTCTGCCTGTCAGAGGCCGTGATGCGACATTTGTGTGCTTCTGGCTGTGCATCTACTACTAAGTACACTTAACGTGGGCCGTTATCCCGGGATGCGCCTTCCCTCGTCCCATGCCCGGCTGTCCGTTTACGCACAATTCCTGCGAGTTCATCTCAGTCCGTCCCATCCCATCTCCGGGGCTCACACCCACCTCGGCAGAGAGGAGGGACCCGCAAGGTACGTGTACATACAGACAGGTGCAGGTCGTAGCTCTCCAAAAACACCTACTTAGATAGGAAGCACCCAAGGCGGCGGGACGTACAGAGAATCGCGCGCATTGGAACGCTGTGACGCGAATGTGCATTGCTCTGGCGACAGAAGCCCGATAACGTGAGAGGGACCCTGGAAAACGTTAGCACCCACCTCGGGTCTTGGACGTGGGGAAAAGACAGAGACAGAGAGGCTCCATTTCGAAGGGACAGCGGTGCTATTTGGAATACAACGACAGCTTCGCAATTACAAATAAGGGCAATACCCAATTAATTCATGTTTACTTATAGCCCGAGCACTGTCCGCTGCCTTCTATCGCCTCACTCTCTGTGCCGTACATTCTCCGCGACGTCTCCGTGCCCGCAACAAATCACTCATTCCCTCGCCGCATATCCTGGGCTTCTTCTCATCTCACCACAAAAATGAGCACCGACGCATCACTCAAAACCTTCTTCTCGTCCAAGAACTTCGCCGTCGTCGGCGCAAGTTCCAACACGGCCAAGTTTGGTCACAAGAGTAAGTCGGCTCGACCGGGGCACGTCAGGCCCATGAGGACCCCGAGGGGGCATCTAGTCCACTCAAACAAAGCAGCATCAAGCACACCCCGGCTAACCATATCCTCAAGTCTTTGCCTGGTATCTCCACCACGACATCCAGGCCATCCCGATCAACCCAGCCGCCGCCACCATCGCCGTGCCCTCCCTCCCGGACGCCACGGGCAAGCCCACAGAGATCCCGACCGTCAAGTCCCTCTCAGACCTCCCGGACCCAAAGGAGACGTCCGTCTCTATCATCACGCCTCCCCCGGTCACCCTCAAGGTCCTCGAGGAGGCCAAGAAGCTGGGAAGTAAGTCCTCTCAACCCCACCAACGACTCGTACCCACGTTGCAGACAAAGACTGACACGGAGCCCACCCCTCTCCGCCCAGTCCCGGCTGTGTTCCTGCAGCCCGGCACCTTTGACGATGAGGTCATCAAGTTCGCGCGGGACGACGAGGGGGAGGCTGCCGGGTTCAAGGCCGTGGTCGCCGGCTTCGGCGGCGGCACCGTCGGCAGCGAGGGCTGGTGCGTGCTCGTCGACGGCGAGAGGGGTCTGAAGAAGGCAGGGAAGCTGTAGGCAGGCCTGAGTACAATGCGCAGCATTGGGTGGCTGGGTTGTGCGCCTCGTCGGTCCCGGTGGAAAATACCGGGGAGGACTGCATCATGAACGAGTCCTCCTGACGACTCGAATCGTCCCAGGACGGTTAGGCTGGACTTTCTAGGAGGCAACCCTACTACAAGATGGCCTCCCTCAGCACAAGCCAAAGGTCTCATGGGAAAGGTTTCATATGGTCACATCCCGCTGTACACGGTCCGATGAACGCCGGTAAGACGACCGCTTATAGATCCTATTACCCGTGGGATATTACTTTGTCCGGCCGCCACCCGATGTGTGACTGCCTTGGCGCAATGACTATTCTGTGGGATAGCACCCTCTGCGATGAATACCTTCCTATGGGATATCTACCGGAGAGTACCCTGCTACGTAGCACCCCCCCCCCCCCTAATATGGGACCACCTTATGTGGCACCTCCCACGTAACACCCTGTTGTTATATGGATCCCTCCTTTGTGGCACCTCTCTGTGGGATTATTCTTCGCAGAATTTCTTCCAGTGGGTCACCGCCTCGTGGGCTAGGCTGAGTATCCCATGGTTATGGGTCAACACGATTGTGACTAGGGTATCGATCAAGTAAGCTATCACTACTCCAGCAGCCCTGCAGCGAGCGCCTCGAGGTCCTCCAGAGTGTCGGGTTCCTCGGCCATCTCGATGACCTTCTTGGACTTCTTGGACTTCTTAGCCTTCTTCGGAGTCGCGTCCTCGAGGTCTGAATCGTTCTGGAACCACTTCTTCTGCTTCTTAGCCGGCCTTTGCTCCTCAGCCTCGCTCTCGCTCCCATAGTCCCCAGTAGGCAACGACCGCAACAGTGCCAATGGGTCTTCTTCGTCATCGCCTGGGCCCTCGAGTTGAGCCACAGGCCCGGCAGGGCCCGGCCCTTCACCACGTTCCATCCTCTCGAGCTCCTTCCTCCTCTCTCTCTTTTCTCTCCTCCTCGCCTTGGCCAGCTCCTTGTCTTCCAAGTCTGCCTCCTGGGCCTTCTCAGTCTCCTGGTCCACAAACTCCCGCCTGAGCTCGTCCACGGGACCTTGTTTCTTGAACTCGTCCTCGCCGACAAGCTCGTATATGGGGTGGGCGTTGCCGTCGTCGTCGAATACGAGCTTCTGGCCGTGGCCCTTGAACTTGAGCAGCTTCTTCTTGGACTTGAGCAGCTTCTCGCGCCGTTTCGAGTCGATGACGAGCTGCTGGTCTCCTCCAAAGTCGATGACCTTGACCTGACTCCTGTCGCCGTTTTGCGCTGCCTTGTCGAGGTCGTCGTCGTTTAGGACCCGCTTGGTCACCATGAAGTTGTCGTCTTCGTCGTCGTCACCCTCGCCTTCGTCGCCTACCATCTTGCGGTAATGGCTAGACAGGACGTCCTGGTTTGTCCGCTCAAACATCTTCTGTACCTTGGTCCTGACTTCCTCTTTGCCCTTGCGCTTGTCACCTTCGCCCTCTGAAGAGTCTTCTGAGTCACTCAAGGCCATTCTCGGCGCATTCTTCAGCTTCTTCGGGTCCTCTCCCGGCCGGAATCTGATGTTTGGCGTCCCTGGAAGCCCGAGACTCGCGGCGTAAGCGTCCAAATCCAGCTTGCCCACGTCAAAAATTTCTTTGTCCTTCTGTACGTGGACAGATCGGACGTAATTGACGAAAGCCTTCTGGGCCAAATACTTGGTATCGGGCTGCTTGAAACAGATGCTCTGTAATTGATTTTTGATGCTCTTCTTCTTGTCTCCCTGGATGTTGATCTTGTCGATCGGGATCTTCTTTTGCTGGAGCCGCTTCAGCATGCCGGCCTCTTCGCTTGGATCCAGGAACAGCACAGCACGCCCCTTGCTGTTATATCTTGCTGTGCGGCCGACTCGGTGGATATAAGTGTCCACATCTTCGGGGCAGTCGACCTGGATGACCCAATCGACCGCAGGGAAGTCAACACCTCGGGCTACGACGTCGGTCGCAAACAGACAGGAATGCGTCGCCGAGGTGAACTGCTTTGTGACCTGTAATCTTGCCTGTTGCTTTTGTCGACCATGCAAATGAAGCAAAGGTATACCTGGTTGTAGCTTTCGGAATGTCTCGTAAACGTGTCGGACCTGCTTTCCGGACGAAAAGAAGACGATAGTTTTTGTCTTGAGGGCTGCCTTTAGAAAGCCAAAAAGTGTGTCCAGCTTTTCCGCGAGCGGAACGAGGACGTAATGCTGCTGTAGGGCGGTCGGGGTTGCTGTGTCGGCGGCCTCGTGAACTGATACGTATTCCGGTTCCTTCAGGCTCAAGCGGGCGAGATCCGATATCTTCTTGCTTTGAGTGGCGCTGAAGAGCAGGGTCTGCCTCTCTTTGGGTAGGTGTTCGATTATGGCGTCCACGTCGCGCTGGAAACCCATGTCCATGATGCGGTCGGCTTCGTCCAGAACCAGGATCTGCAGGTCGTCGACTTTGAAAGCGTACCTCTGGTCCAGGTGTTGGAGAATGCGACCGGGGGTGCCCACGAGAATGTTGACGCGATGGACGGAGTCAGCCTCCGCCTTCAGGTTGTTGCCGCCGATGACCAGGCCGGCAGAGAAGTCGGATTTGCGGCCAATCTTGCACAGAACGTCGAAGATCTGAACAGCCAATTCACGGGTCGGCGACATGATCATGGCGCCGAGGCCATCGCGGGGGCTCCATCTTGCGCGGTGAAGCTTTTCGAGGACGGGTATGATGAATGCGAGGGTCTTGCCGCTTCCGGTCTTGGCCGCTACGAGAAGATCGTGGCCCTTCAGGGCCAAAGGTATGGCTCGAGCCTGCACATCGGTGAGGGTTTCGAAGTGGGAAGCCTTGATGCCGGAGGCAGTGGCGTTACGGAGGGGCAGATCGGCGAAGTTCTTGATGGCGGGCGACTTTGGGTCGAGTTCCTCGATAAGTTTGTTGAGTCGTTCGTCTTCCTCGGCCTCTCGTTTCCTCTTCAGTGTTTTGTCCTCCCGCTTCGGATGTTTTGAGTGCCCTTTGGGGTTGGGGCCGGACTTTCCAGACTTTGGGTGCGGCGCCATCCTCGCGGCTGTGAGGAGAAAAGGCAAGTCGCGATTGCCTTTGGAGTCGCATTCCAGAAAAATTCCAGGTCGCCAGAATATTTGGACAGGGATTTGACGGCAGGTGGGGCAGCCTAGTAGAGGTACGTACCGGGGAAGTGCCGCAACTGCCTGTCGCAGGATACTGGCTTAGTCGACCTCCGGAATTATAGTGACTTTAACATTGGGATAGCTGTGATGGAATATGCCATAACCTCATCGTTCCGTCATAGGACGACCCGTCATGGACAGCCTCCTCTGATACAGCCTCTCAGGCGCCAGTCTCTTAAGGGTATTCGGCTACGGTATGGTGAGCTACGAGATAGGCAGTCAGCTATCTCGGTCTGGTAAAACCTCTCATGGAATACTGGCAAGGTAATCGGCCATGTTACAATTGGCTAGGGGAAGCCACCTGTTGGATGATGTACCGTAGAGAACCCTCCTATGGGATGGCCTCACATGGTGTAGATATAGTCTTATGAGACCTGGGTACCTGGGTACATAGGTAGGTAGGATCTAGCGACGACCTCTTGCGTAGATGTGTATCAGTTGTCATGGGATACAAATCTTTCTGATGCCATCCTCAAGCTGACATCTGGGCAATAAAAGTGACTGGGCTGTAAGATCTACGGCCAGACTTCCATTTATTTACCTACTGTGGTAGAAAGCTGACTGTGGTGTGCCGGGGTAACTATTGATGGCCTCGGGTTTCTCGTGCATGTCGACACCCGAGGACATGGGAATGCAGCAGTTCAGAACAGCCCGTGCCGTGTCATGGTCTCGGCCGCCGCGACCAGCCGAATGTCATGGAAGGATGGAAGATGCAGGTGTGGACCCCTGATCCCGACACGTCCTGTCCCCTATCACCGCCGACCGCCGATCTCCCCGCCATGGCCGAGGCCGTGGCGGTGGAGAAAGTCCCCAGCTTACACTCGTTCGGGGCTGCACAGCCGGCCAGGCGGACAACTTTCAGACCGGCATAGCATTACTTGAAGCACACGTGTGCCCGACACCGACACCAACCCTCAAGTACTGCCACACTTCAGCATCTTCTACTACACCATTTGTGCCCATGGCTGCTGGCTTCCGGTCATAACACGACATCAAACCCGCACGCCGGCACAACCGCACACCACAACGCCCACACCCCAGCTGTCGTGATGCCACACCACAATCTCGCCTACGGCGTCTCGCCGCCCACCACCAATGGCGGGGCCAAGGAGCTGCCCCCCGCCTCCCTCTCCCTGCGCCAGGTCTGCCTCGAGCTGCAGGCCAAGGTCGACGCCTTCCTGGCCCTGGAGGTCGAGAGCGGCCTGCTCAGGGGCGTGCAGTCCCACGCCCGCGAGGCAATATCCGTCATCGACGAGGCACTCGAGAGATATAGGTGAGTGGGGGCCTTCCGTAACGCGCTCCGGGTCTTGCGCGTCGCAGGCACCTTTTGTCCTCCCTCTACAGGACCGTTCGAAACCCTCGCCAGCCAGCTCACCATCTATCTCCATGAGACAGCCTCGAGGAGCTCTCCCTCTCCTACAACGGCGGCAAGGACTGCCTCGTGCTCCTCGTCCTGATCCTCGCCTGCCTCCCGCGGCACTTCGAGCCCCCAGAGCACGACGAGCCCCTCTCGCCGGCCCCCGCGCCGCACCCGCCGCACCACCACCACCCCTTCGCCAACAGCAGCGCCGCCTCCTCCTCCTCCCCCACGACCAACGGCCTGACCTCGCAGATCCCGACCAACACGCCCGCGGCCCCGACGCCCGTGCGCAGCCGCTCGCCGCGGCCCTTCCCGGCCTCGCTGCAGTCCGTCTACATCGTCGCCCCGGACCCCTTCGCCGAGGTCGACGCCTTCGTCGAGCGCTCCGCCGCCCAGTACCACCTCGACCTGGCCCGCTACGACCTGCCCATGCGCGCCGCCCTCGACGCCTACCTGCGCGACCGCCCCCGCCTGCGCGCCGTCTTCGTCGGCACCCGCCGCACCGACCCCCACGGCGCCGCCCTGAAGCACTTCGACCCCACCGACGGCGACTGGCCCGCCTTTGTGCGCGTGCACCCCGTTATCGACTGGCACTACGCCGAGATATGGGCGGTGAGTCTCGCTGTGATGTTTCTTCCCCCAAACCAAAGCCCCCCGGGGGGTACCTTTGCTGGCGTGGCTTGGGGGGGGGGGAAATGAGCGAGGTTCGTGATCATTGAGCCACCTGGTTGACATGCTTCTAGTTCCTCCGGCACCTGGGCATCCCATACATATCACTATATGACCAAGGATACACATCGTTAGGCGGCACAAAAGACACACACCCCAACCCCCTCCTCAAGAAGAAGCCCGATGGCGAGGGACAGGGCGAGGGCTTCAGGCCCGCGTACGAGCTGGTGGAGGATGACGAGGAGAGGTTAGGCCGAGACCGGTAGCAGCGGCCGTAGTATATCCACGTACCTACGGCGGGCGGGCCTTGGGGAGTGAGGAGACAGGTTGAGACGGCAGTATTGGATTTCGTAACTTCATTCGGCGGGTGTTTCCTTATGTGCATAGACCCACCCCCCCTGCCATACACTTATTTCCCGTCATATCACCGCATATGAGATGTATACCTTGGGGAGCAAGAGAGCTCCGACAGGACTGCGCCTCGTCCGGCTTAGAATACTTGGCAGGCTTGAAAGACATTCCGATACCTTATCCACGCACCGGCAGCCGTTTGACATCGGCACGGTTAACGGCCATAGCACACGCTTGACACTGGGGTCTGACATCGCAAAGAGAGATGGACATGCGCATCTCAAAGTCTACGGTGTCATTACTCTGTCTACTCTGTCGAGGTAATAGATGACCTTCGTCATAGTTGTCGCCTCGTCCTTTCTTTCTTGTCGATTTGTCAGGCTGCCTGCCTTTCACCAGGGCTGCGCAAGGTGAACTTCTTTAAAATGTAGATCAGTGTACAGTACCCAATATACAACGCGAAGGGTATCTCCAGCAAACGCCCTGGTCGACTTCCATGTCTCTGAGAGCCACATGACCGACGCCCTTCCCTCCCTTCCCTCCCTTCCCTTCACTTTCCTTCCAACAGGCCCAACGTGACTCCCTAGAATTTCCTCTTGATCACAAAAGGCCCATTTGCCTAGTGTCCAGAAGTTCTGAGATAATGTGCCCGGCCCCGCATCTCTGGGAGGTAGGGGTACAATGGCTTCCTACAAAAGAATTGCCTGTCATAGGTCTTCGTGCTCTGGGTTACCCGCCTCCGGCTCGCTTTGTGGGTCCCCGGCTGGCTTTCCAAATAGTCGCAGCCGGTAGATGCAAGTGTGGTCGTCTGCTCCATAGTTGCTCGTCGCGCGCACCACAATCTGCTCAGTCTGCACTCCAAAGTCCGTGAGCTCATTGGGGAGTTTGAAGACTTGGCTGACGCCTTTCCCTGTTCCCGAGCCGAACTCGAATTCTCCAACCTTGACGAACCCCTTGTCGATGAGCTTCTGCCCTTGGCCGATTGGTTGGTCGGCCCACCTCTTCTTGCTCCACTCGCCCAGAGACCGCTGCGTACTGTCCCCCGGGGCCTTGATCCAAAACTCGAGATCCTTGGGCATGGAATCTGGGTCGAATGTGGAAGTGCGGTCGATATGCTCGACAACAATGTATTGAGGAATGACAGCCTCGGCCAGGTAGATGGACAGGTCCACAGTGTGCGTGTCGTCCTTATGTGCAGCACACCAGCATTCGCCGTCCTCTTCCCACTTCTCCAACGCGATGGAAGGGGTGAAAGGAATGCCGGTGTACTTGCCACCACGGCGGAACACCGGGAGCGTTTTACCAGTGGTCCAGCCGTATTTCAAGCCGCCGAAGACGCTGATTTTTGACGCGCCACGATTCTTAGCATCCTTCTTGATCCTCCAGTCGAACGTATCCGAAGTGAGTCTCGGATCGATAATGGCACCTCGAATGTTGCTGAAGTAGTTCTTCTGTCCGAGGAGCTCCGAATTCAGGTGTGACTTGATGGTGCCTTTGGCCAAGGCCTCCAGTTGAGCTTCCGCAACAGCGCGTCGGACCATCTCAGACACAAGGGTCCCTACTTCGGTGCGGCTCAGCCCCGGCGGGAGTTGGGCAGAGTTTTTGGCGTCCATGGCAATACCCAAAGCCTTTTGAATTCTGTCGTTCATGGCAGTTAGCTCGCCGTCAACCTTGGCGGTATTGTTGCGGAAATGCTCTTCAATCTTGGATATGAACTCCTCCCTGGTGACGACCCGCGTCTCGAGATCCAAGTGCCGGAGTCGCTCAGCTATTGCTTTGTCGACCTGACCATGTAGATCTGCGTAGGAGGCACTCGGGTCACCCTTTGCTGGGTCCTGCACCTTTCGTACCGCGTCCGCATTCTTGTTGAGCCAATCTCGGAACGAATTCGACACCGACAAGTCGACATAGCTCATGACCTTGTCACTCAGGCCCAACCCATTATCATCAGCGCGCCCAGAAGCCAGCAGGTCTTCACCCTGTAATCGTTCCTTGATAGCATCCCAATGTGCGTCTGAGATGGCAAAAGAACCGTCTTCCTTCTTCTGGATGCTCAGAAGATACCACATGAGCCCGCCTTTATTCATTTCGTCATTTAGGGCGTGCCAGAAATCGTCTTGGACTTTCCACTCGGAGGTGGTGATGGCTGCATCCACTTTGATGAGCTCTGGCAGAATCCTGCGCAGTTCTTCAACAGCATCTGAGAGTCCCGTCACCCGGGCCTTGCTGTTGGCTTGGTCCAAACTCAGCCAGTGTAGTTGGGTGCGATAGTCTGCATAATCAAGGTTGCCAGTCAGGACTGCGAAAGGATGCAGCACGATCCACGGCACGAACTGCAGGACAGTCTGTCTCCAGCCAACCAGAGAATTGTCATGGTACTCATAGCCCTTGCTGACTGCGATGCCTTCCCATGTGTGTGGAGAAACATAAAGCTCGAGGAGGACCAAGAGGAGCCAGCAGATGAGAACCAGCAACCCCCACAATTGTAAACCCCTGCGAAGCCAAGGTGGCCAGCGGCCGATGCGCAAGCTCGTGTAGAGCCAGTTGAAGCTTTGAGCGAAGAGGTTGTCGCCCGCAAACAGAGCGTCTGGCGGAATATCGGCTCCATCAACCCCAGGCCCTCGTGCCCCTTGCGGCCCTTGCGGCCCCGGCGGCCCGGGCTGGCCCGGCGGTCCTTGAGGTCCGGCCAGGCCCGGAGGTCCTTGTGGTCCGGACTGCCCCGGTTGTCCTTGCGGTCCCTGCTGTCCTGGTGGCCCCGGCTGTCCTTGCAGTCCGGGCAGTCCGGGAGCACCTTGTGGCCCGGGTGGCCCGGGCACGACAGACGGTCCTTGCGACCCTCGCCTGTTGTCTTGCTGGATGCCACCTTTAGAGCCTTGCTGGTCGTCATTCACAAGCGGGCGTGGCACTGTACCATGGCCATCAGTGACAGGCCCTTCAGTGCCTCGCCCTCCAGCAGTGCTCCAGATGGGATTGCCGTAATTTCCAGGGTCTTTATCTGGAGGGACAGTCTTCGGGCGCCCGGCTGAAGATAAACTCGTAGAGTATCCTCCACTATCGGACACTTCAAATATATCGATCTGTCGCCCAGTTGACGGCCTCCCTGTTGAAGGTCCTCCATTCCTTGCACCCCGAGCCCCAGTCACTGGAGTGGTAAACGCCGTTAAACCTGATTCACCGGTCTGCTGTGTTACAACAGTGTTTTGCGCGGAGTGAGGCTGATTACCCGCAATTCCTTTGAATCCTCCATTACGTGTGAAGCGATCTGCCCAGCTGATGGGCCGGTAACTGGGTGGAGGCCGGGGGCTCAAATCTTCATCTCTGGGGCCTGGCGAGTGCGATGGCTCGGGGCCTGGCGGATCACCGTCCAGTGGATCCTCCCAATCACTTAATGCATCACCGTCATCAGGGTCAGGTGCCGGTGCCGGTGCCTCGGCTCCCCGTCCGACTTGGTTCCGCAATGCTCTGGGTGTCCCAACCTTTGCCCCATGGTAGAGCTCGCTCTCCTCAATGAAACTCCTGTGAGACGGGGTATCAGAATGAAGCGGCGCTGACATGAATCGGGCCGGTCTCGGATTCTTATCGCCAGGCTGACGCGGCGGTCCGACGGTGGATGCCCGTCCATTATTGAAATGTTCTGTGCAGCAGTGTCAGAAGAGTATAAAAATCTTGGTATTAGTTACAAGCGACGAGTTGATATCAGAAAACTTACGCTGGCCGTTGTTCCCAGTCCCCGAAGATCGCTGGGCAGCAGGCACCGCAGGAGGGACTGCAGGAGCGACCGCAGGAGGCGCAGGACGGGAAGCCTGACGGTTGCGGGTGTTACGGCGTCGCGGGTCGTACTCATCAACTTCCTCCTCAGGAGCCTGGCTTGGTCGTTGTTTGCCCCGCCCTGCGGGCGCCCTGGCCTGCCCGTCTGCTGCGTTGGTTTCTTGCACTGATCTGATGGCGCCGCCGATGCCACCAAACGATGATGGCGTGGAGCTGCGACCAGCAGCAAGCATGGCTGGAGACCCGTAGGAACTGCTGAATCTGGGCGGGCCTTGACTCCTCTGCGCTCTTGGTGTCACGTCAGGCGCGGGGGATAGAGCACCTCCCGCGGCGCCACCGCGACCTCGCCTGGGCGGCATGGTGGCTGTTGAGCTGACCGAGACGGAAAGGCTACTTGGTGCCGGGCAAGAATGAGAGAAATGAGTCCACCCTGTCGCTAGTTAATTTTTTTTTGTTTGCGGAAATGAGATGGGATAAACAACAGTGGTAGTGACAGTGAGGGAGTGAGCACAACCCTGTTGTGGCCTTGGCACAAAGACAGCAGAAGTCTGCGGCATTGGGGAAACAAGAACAGAAAGAGGTTCTCAGGCTGAACATCATAAGTCGGCTTACCGTTCGAATCTCAAGACCAAAGGAGGGCGGGTAAGTTTCGCTGTCGGGGTCAATTGGCAGACTTCGTCGAACAAGTAGGTCCCTCAACCGGAGGGACTTTGCGCGGCAGGGTCTGGACCTGCAATGAGAAGGTGCAGGAGTATTGAGATCAGACTCGGGCAAACACAGCGATGGCGTTTGAGTGCGAAGACATGGAGCAGCAGTACGTGCGTTACTACGGGTGTCAAGGCTGTGTGGGATGCCGGCTGTCGAGGACTGAAATCAAGATGGAGGTCAGGGGTCGGGGGGCATTAGTGGTGATGATGACATCGAGAGAAGCGGGCGATTTGGACGAGAAAAGCAGCCTTCGCGCGCGGTCGGAATGTAGCATGGCGCAAAGGGGCCTTTGTTGCAGCCTGAAAACGGGAGGTGGTTGCAGGCTTGCGGCGCGCAGGGCCGGCTTTGTGTTGAAGAATCTGGTTGTTACTCCCATCAAAGGCTGGACGGAACCGGCGATGCGGTTTGGACGACGCACATGGGGTGAATTACTAGTAGACCATGTATGCAGTCGCCGTCGCCTTTCACTGTACGGCGCCTCGGGACGCGTCTGGCCTCGGTCGTGTCTGGCCTTGGTCGTGTCGTCGCCCGAGTAATCTGCAGATAAGGAAGAGGCACGATAAGATGGGTTTCCTGATTAGTCAGCAGCTTCGTGTGGTGTTCCCTTGGATGTAATACACCAGAGCTGTCTCTGTACGATGCAGCCCAGTTCAGTCGCATTACGTTTGATCAGTTGGCCATGGCTTCCCCATCACTGTAATCATGGAGGGTAGCTGTTCACATCCCAGCCCATATGAGTAGCTGGCCATGGCAAAGCCTCCTCACGGTGCTGCGTCTCGGTCGCAACACACTACATAATAGAGGCCACCACACAGGACCCGGAACAATGAATCCAAACCCACCATTGGACGCGAGACGAGTCTACAATATTTATCGCTAAGTTGCATTATTCGTCTAATTCATTGAAACAAAGTCTATGGGATGCTCAGGCCTTTTTTTTTTTTTGGCTGCCATGCGAGATCATCCCCACTTTTCCGGCAGACATGACCGCCGCGTGCCCGAAACGGCTCTCATTATTCTTTTTGCACTTTCCTCCCGCTGGATGCAACCGTCCCCTGCGTCTCCCTGCCCAGGCCTCATTTCTTCTTCAAAGCCTCGAGCAGCTCCGCCGGGGGGCTCTGGCGGTACCCCTGGGGGTTGTTGCTGACCCACCGCCACAGATCCGAGCAGGCGTCCTCCATCGTCAGCTCCGTCTTCCAGTTCAGCTCCTTGTTGGCAAGGCTGGGGTTCGCCGTCAGGTCCAGCACATCGCCCTGTCTCCTCTCCACGACCTCGTACTTGAGATCCCGCCCGACCACTTCGCGGAACGCCTTGATGATCTCGAACACGGTGCTGCCACGGCCTGAGCCAAGATTCCACGCCTTGACGCCCGGGTGGTGCTCCCGCAGGTAGTTCAGCGCCACCAGGTGGCCCTTGGCCAGATCGCACACGTGGATGTAGTCACGGATGGCCGTGCCGTCACGCGAGGCGTAGTCGTCGCCAAACACCAACAGCTTCTCGCGCTGGCCGGTGGCGACCTGGCCCAGCAGCGGAAGCAGGTTGTATGGCACACCCTGGGGGTCCTCGCCCATGATACCCGAGGGGTGGGCACCGCAGGGGTTGAAGTAGCGCAGGTTGGCGCCGTTCCACTGCTCATAGGGCTTGCCTTCCTTCTTGAGGTTGTTGCGCTGGGCAATGATGTGGTCCTCGATGACTGTCTCGATCATAGACTTGGTGCGGCCGTACGAGTTGGTGGGGCCGGTAGGGCAGTTCTCCGGGATGGGGATCATGTTGGGGAAGCGGGTGGCGTCGCCGTAGACAGTGGCGGAGGAGGAGAAGACAATGTTGGTGACGTTGTGGTCGGTCATGGAGCGCAGCAGGGAGATGCTGCCGCCAACGTTGACGCGATAGTACTCGAGAGGGATCACGGCGGACTCTCCTACGGCCTGTACAAGACATGTGTTAGCCCTCTCTCGGTTCCCTGCCCGCCCGCATCGGCTGCGCGACACTGCGCCGTAGGAACAGACTTGCCTTGAGGGCCGCGAAATGAATGACACTATCTATCTCGGGGTGATCGTCAAAGACCTTGTCAAGGGCGGCCTTGTCGGTGACGTCCACCTTGTAGAACTTTGGTCGCTTGCCGCAGATAAGCTCAATGCGGTCGAGAGCGACCTCTGACGAGTTGTAGAGGTTATCAACAATCACCACGTCATAGCCGTTCTCGAGGAGGGCGAGAGAGGTAAACGAGCCGATGTAGCCAGTGCCGCTGCAACGCACAGTCAATAATCGGGTGTCTTTCCGCCGTCGGCCATGTTTGCGCTGTGGAAGCTTGCCACTGACAGACAGCCTGGAGCAGGAAAGAAGGTGGGCTCACCCGGTAACGAGAACGGTTCCAACGGGCGCCATGGTGAAGAGCGGCTTCGTGTGGTGTGGTTCCCAGCAGGTCCTGAGTGACGGGGCAGGACAGGACGCGATGCAATGCGATGCGATGAGAGCAGCACGGCGCGTGTGTTGAGAGGAGGTCGCGACGGAAGGTGTAGGGAAAGGCTTGTGTGTGAGAGCGTCGAGGTGAGAGGGAGGGAGGGAGGTAATGTCAACAATTGAGGCGCTTGGTAGGAAGTAGGCCTAGGTAATAAGGAACGGTGTGAAGAAGTGCGCTGCGACTTCGAAGCAATCAGTCCGATGCAAGGCGGCGCAAGGGTAGGTGAGGTATTCTGTCTAGCTGCGGCCGTCCGAGGCAGGATTGGCGGGGCTGAAATTGATGGCAATCAAAGGCGCGACCCTCGCCCCTCCCCCGATTCATTAGGAGCAGCGCACACATTACTACCTTATGTTATACGCAGGCTGCCTATGCTATGTAGCTACCTGCCCAGGTGCTGCCCCCGTACCTTGGCCTGGATGCGACTCAAAGTTGGCAGCCGTGGCCAGGATTTCCCAAGCACGCAGGCCACCAAGTTCCTGTGACCTGCCCTGCTGCCCCTCCACACACCGGGGGGCCCACTCATAAGTGGTGTATTGAATTCAGTGTTGCTGCCGCCGGCTGCCCCAAGCTTCCAGATCTTCCCACCTCCACCCCACTGACGCAAGCTGCCAAGCAGCGAAGCAGCCTCCCAGGCCGCAGGGGTGGCCGAGCTGCCGAGCACGCCCTGCCCGCCTGTGCCGTTTCACATAGACATGGCCGTGTCCACACCTCCCACACAACCTCCCACGGTCCCACGACTTTCGACAGCCGTCGATCACGCAGTTTCACATGCTTCTGTCAGAAAATCTGTCCTGTCTGCCAGAAACCCTTGCACGCCTGGCCTGTCTTCCAACATGTCGATCGCCGCACAAGATTGCACCCTGAAGATCTTCACTTTGTGTTCTTGTGCAGGCACAGGGCCGGGAAGGCAGGACGGCACGGGGTGCAGCACAATGGGCTTGTTGGTTGAGTGATTAATTACATAGACTACCTAGTCTCATGACACAGCGCAGTCCAGCACATGACCCGTGCAACATCACAGCTTTGCCATTGAACGACTGACTACAACGTGGACTATTCATCTCCAGATCGCCGACTGGCCTTGGGGAACGCACCTTACAAGTACGCACCTTTGGGTTTGACAGCAGCCTACAGGCGCGCAGAGCAGCAATCCTACTCTCGCGAGAGAGAGCAATGGTTGTTGTTGTTGCAGATACCTGCTAATTGTGCTGACATGGTTACACCCGGCTGGTCTGGAACCACCGCCTCGGTCCTACCGTGCGAACTGTTCAATCAAGCTTGAAAACAAGCTCAACCGAGCCGAGACAATCCAGCAATGACGACGGCGGGCACCACCGCGGCGGAGCACTGCTGCTCCTTTCACTTCTGTTGCATTCCTGCGAAGCAACTCATCATGTAAGCCCTACGCATTCCAGATTAGTCCCGCCTCTTCAGGCACAAGCGCGCCCGGGCCAACCTCGGTGTGGATCACCCCGAGTACCATGATTGGGGCAGACGATGGCATCATGTCATGAGATTCATCAACCGACCAGACTATATGGTAAGGGTAAACCGGGGGGGAGAAAGGGAAAAAAAGGCATCGCTTCCTGTATCCTCAGGATCTAAGACTGTACACAGTTCTACAACGTGATAGGCAAGGGAATTCGTCATGGGTTATCAAGCCGTGGTCCTGAACACCTCCACCCCATTTGCTCCAGTAAATATGCCTCCGCAGCCGTAAATGCAACCTTCCCCGGGTGGGTAATATCAACCTCCTTCAGTCCAGCTCCCCCGAGATATAGCCAATCTGCCTCCTCTGCGGCATGCCCACGGTGCCCAGCTGGTTCGCGAGCTGGTTCTGGCTGTCGACGAGCTTCTTCTGCTGCGCGATGCGGTTCTTGATCCTCGCGTCGTGCTCCCGGTCCATGCGGTCGATGGCCGCCCGCTCGTCCACCCGGTTGGCCGTCATCTGCCGCGCGTGCGCCTCCTTGATGCTCGCCGCCTGCTGCTCGTACTCGATCATCTGGCCCCGCCGCCGGTCCTCGGCCTCGATCTCCGTCTCCGCCACCAGCCGCTGCCGCTCCACCGCCGCCTGCGTGATGGACGACTGGTGCTCCAGCGCCGCCGCCCGCTCCGCCCGCTGCCGCCGCACCGCCTCGTTGAACAGCTCCTCCTCCAGCGCCGCCCTCTCGCGGATCCCCTCGATCTCCGTGCTGCGCTGCTGCCGCGACCGCGCGTCCTCGAGCTGCGCCCGCTGCGCAAAGATCTGGTTCTGGATGTCGGCGACCTCCTTGGTGCGCGAGAGCGTCCGTGAGTGGTCCTCGGCCTCGAGCTGGATCCGCTCGAGCCGCGCCTTGCGTTCGCGCTCGATCCGGACGATGTCCTCCGGCAGCCCGATAGCCCCTTCGGGTTGCGGTCCCTCGTTTGCGTAGAATATGTCCTTGGCCCTGTTGGCTTTGAGGAGGTTCAACAGCTGCTCGGAGGCGTCGTTCTGCGGCAGCACCCGCTTCACATATTGCGTAGGCGAGTATGTGTAGGTATTGTCCGTGTAGTGGTTGAACTGCCGATTGATGTGCTTCCACATGCCGACTTTCAAGAGTGCCCTCGTAGTGGCATTAGGTTCAACCGATTCCATAGCCAGGATCAGGACTGATTTCCCGTCCGACAGGAGGCTAAGATCTGTGTCCTGCTTAAGGAGGTACGCCATGGCCTTCTCCATGGCCTTTTCCTGGGCTGCGGTCAGGGGCCCGCCATCCGCTGCATGGAGGCAGAGCTCGCCGAGAGCAGTGCGACCGCCGTGTATTGGGCTCGGGAAATCGATTTCGTGGCCATGGTCCACCAGAACCTGCATCGCGGCCACATTGAGCTCTCTTGCGGCGTTGTGGAGGGAGCCGTCGTTCTGCGACGGTTCAGCGGCGAGGATGTTCTGCATCATCATTGTTCCCAAGTCTCCGCCGACCTCCGTGGCGAGTGTCAAAGGCGTGTTACCTGTGACATCGGCCACGTCAACTTCGGCACCAGCGAACACGAGCTTCTTGACAATGTCGTGACGCCTTTCTTTGATAGCCAGCATGAGGGGTGTCGTCTTTGATGCTCGCGCCTCGAAGTTGACACGCGCGCCCCTGTCGATGAGCATGTTGATGATGTTGCTGCTGATCTTCTTCTGCGGTTGTAAGAGACACCACAGTAGAAGGTTTACAGGCTCTGGTTCTTCAATTTCGTCCAAAATCCGTGCATTAGTCATCTGGTCATGATAATAGCCGGCATCAAGCAGTGTCTCGACAATCATGGTGGACCGCGGATACCGTGAAATGGCCTTGAACACCACTGGCTCGGCATCCGGGTGGTTGAACATTGCATCCAGCCGCGTCTCGCCATCGGAGTAGTCCGTGAACAAGGAGATGAGCTCCAATGCTTCATCCTCAGGCACCTCGTGGTCAAAGAGGCAAGGGAAGGCCATGGATACCGAATCCGAGTTGGGCTTCTGCTGCAACACCTGCCGCATGAGGTGAGCATTGGCACTCTTCGCGGCCTTGATAAGGGCAGCCCCCTGGTCCTGGTTGACATCTGCATTGTGTTCAATAAGAAGGTCCACGAACGCCCGGGCGACATCATCCTTTTCTGTGCCCATGTAGTCAATTGCGATTATGAGAGCACTCGCAGGGCCATCACCCTCGGCTCCCTTCTCCAGGAGACGTTTCGCCACTTGAAAGCCGGGCTCGGTAAACCATCTGTCCGCATCTCCAGCGGTGAAGGTCTGCAGGAATGCGCAGCTTATGTCGTCGCGTGCGATTTCGCGTTGCAGGAATAGGTCGAGTACCCCGAAGTTCAATTTTTGAGCAGCATCGATCAGGGCCTTACAGCCGTTGGCGAGCGGCGATGCTCCTTTCTGCAGGAGCAGCTTTACCAGGTCGATGTTTGGCTCCTCCTCGTTCACGGCTTTGTCGAGTGAGATGTGGACCTCCCCGCAGACAGGCAGGCCCGCGGCAAATAGCCACTCCATGACCTGGTATCTCGGCTCTCCACTCAGCTTGGAGCTTGCTTTGAGCGCGCGGATCATCGTCTGGCTTGAAGGCTTGACCTGCTTCCCACCAACCGGTGTAATGCCAAGCATTAGCTGGAGAAGGGGCAGGAAGGCGCATCTCGTCGCGTTGTAGACGGCCTCTCCACCATTGTAGTCCGTTTGCGCGCCGTAACTCAGGAGAAGGCGAACCAACTCGAGGGCATCATCGCCGAAGCGGGCAGCGGAGACCAATTGTGCATCGAGTATCTCGCCGCTTACGCCCTTGTCCAGCAGCAGCTGGAACACAGCCGCACGGTGTTTGAGGTCCCCAACTTCTGTGGCGGCTTGAAAGCCACGTTCGAGTGTGTCCTTCTTGACAGCGGTCTTGCTTGAAAGAAGCATCTTCAAAACATCCGCCGAGCCAGCACGACACGCTTCAACCACGGCCTGTCCCTCGCGATGGTCCACGCTACCGCCATAATCCAAGAGCATTTTCCCAAGAGTCAGGTCTCCCGTTCCAGCGGCGGCTAGAAGGGCATCGGAAACGGCGGGGCCCGTCGCGCCCGCCCTCAAGAGGAGCTCACAGATCGATCTTCGAACCTCCTTGTTCTCGATCCTGGTAGCCTCGCTGAAGGAATCATTCAGGGTGTCTGCCGGGTGCTTCTTTGCTCTCGTTATGATCATCTCGACCATGAGAACATTGGCCTTTCGCACTGCTACCATCAGTGCTTCTCCGTCGCTTGTGTCTGCACCGGCAAGGAGTGTGTTGATCAGGGCCGTATCGTCAGGATGTGTTGCAATTGCGTGCACCAAGGCCCTATTGATCTCGACGGCCGGTGCTCCAGCATGCAGGAGCTTCTGGATAAAGGTCAGTCGCTCCGTCTGGTCCGTTATTTTGAAGGCGAAAGGCACCGCCGCTGCCAGTGACTTCGTGCTCGGCTTGGCCGCAAAGAGAACATCGGTGATTTTCGAGTCTGCGCCAGCCACCGCATAACAGAGTGCCGCGCCCTTATTCGTGTTGACATCGACCCCCAGGGCAAGAAGAGCCCTCAGGACAACCAAAGTGCGTTTCTGGGGTGGGCACTGGAGAATACAGCGGACCTCATCGGCGAGGAGGCTGTTTAAAGACTCCTTCTGCTTTGCCCGCTTCACGATCGATTCCAACTTGGCGGCTTTCACTTGGCTTGACGGTACGTTGGCCATTGCCTGTATGGCAAGATCGAAAGTCTCCGGTGTCGCCTTGCCCGTTTGTAAAACAAGCTCGAGCACCTGAGGGTTCTCATCTCGAACAGCTATACGACTAGTTAGCGAAGCGATGAGATCATATTACGAACGCAAAGTCTTACCCATCACGACTGGATCGCCCATGTCCATATTGACATCGGCATGCCCCTGTTGCAAAATCACCGCCAGCAAGCGAGTATCCGTAGGCTGCTCCTGCAGTGCCTTCACCAGAGACTCGCCTACCGCCTTCGTCGATTCATTCGCGCCGGCTCGGAGAAGGGCGCTCACCATCCGCGCTCGTTTGCCCTTGTCTTCTACACCCATGGCTTGCCCCAGCGCTACCGCGGCATTCTTCGTTGTGGGACGTTTTCGAAGCAGGGCCTCCAACAGGTCGGCATCACGGTGCTCGATGGCGGATATTATCGGTGCGCTATCGTTGACATTCGCGTCGACGTCATGTTGGAGCAAGATTTTGATGAGCCGTTCATCTCTCCTGGGTGGCGTGTCGTCGATGGCTTTCTGTAAGGCGGCATGCACACAAGGCCCAGTGACGCCGGCGTTCAAGAACGACTCCGTCATGTGAAATCGCTCCATCTGATTGAGATCGTTGATACTTGGAAACACCCCGATAAGGGTCTCGATGCTTGGCTTGGCGGCGAGAATGTACTCGACCATGGTAAGGTTGCCCGAGGCGACCGCCTTTTTGAGTGCTAAGCCTCCATTGTGATTCACATCTGCTATTGCATGCTGCTCGAAGACCATACTTCGCGGGCCCGTCTTGAGGTCATGGCTTGCTTTTGGCCGCAGCCTTCCGGAGCCTGGAAAATGTGGTGTCAAGAGAAGCTTGACACACTCGTTGTCTCCTCCTTCCACTGCCTTAATCAGGGCTTCGCCAAGGGGGGGACCTTTTGCGCCCTTTCGAAGTAGAGTGCTGAGCAGAATGCGCCTGTCTTCCGGGCTGATACGCTTCCCTATACTCTCAATAAGCTCTCCAGCGAGGACGGGGCTCAGCACTGCTCTCTCCCCCAGAAGCAGCTGCACCAGGCTGATGTTGCCACTTTCGATCGCCTTCTTTACGACCATGGCGTTTTGGTACTCGATTGAGGCTCCATTGCTGATGAGAAGGTCGATCATATCGTAGAACTCGGTTTCGCAGGCCTTAACTAACGCTGCCGAGACCACGTCGCCCTCAGCACCAGCAAGCAGTAATATGTCGGTCATGGTGATCTTCTCCGGAGGGTTCATTGTCGGATGGTTGGTGACATTGTAGAGAGCGTCGTTGATGCACTGTTTATTCGGAGGCTTGTTTCCGATGATGATTGCCAGGGCGATGTCGACCCGGCATTGTGAGATGGCCTCCTTGAGAGCGGCGCCATCATTGAAACTGCCGTCTGCGAGGGCCCGACTCAGTTGGGCTACGGTACCCACGCACCCTTTTCTTGCTGCGTCGATCATGGCACCCGAGATCCAGTCCGGAGTAGGCCTGCCATCAGACTGCAGGATCAAGCCAACCAGTTCGGCCTGTCCGCCATTAATGCACATCTGCCGAAACTGGAACTGTCCCTCTGAAGTCTGCGACACGCTCGCCCCGTACCTCAGAAGAGCCTCGATGATGCGGACATTTCCGTTCCGCAGGGCCAGGGGCAAGGCTGCGTCCAGATTTGCTGACTCGGCGTGGGGGACAAGGACGTCGACCATATCCTCTTGCCCGTTCTCGACGGCCTTCTGCAGGATCCGGCTCTGTCCTTGCTCTAGGTCGTCCGAATTCCTCCTCCTAAGAAGAAAGGCCGCCTTGGACTTCGTGTTTGTGCGGTTAAGGTCCCCGCCTGCCACCCGCAGCTTGTGGATCAGTGCTTCCGCCACCCCCGGCGCACCCGCGTTTGCGACATGAGCATCCAGTGCGTCGAAGATCTCTTTGGAGGCGAACTTGGACGAGAAGCTGTCTTTCCGGGTTAGTGTGAAAGACCTCTTCTTCCCGCCTGGTGCGGCGCCAGTTCCATCGCCGTTAGCCTGTGCGGTCATCTGCCTTCTTCGCCTGAGCAGGTCCTCTGCGCGGTGTTCATCCTCGGGGTTCTTAAAATTCGGCGTCAATGGCGAAGGGGTAGCTGATGGTTTGTACAGAGGAGTCGGCTCAGGACTGTCGTCGAGGCCGTATTCCTGAGCCATCCGCCGCAGGCTCCATACGCGCTCGTCGGTACTGATTGGGGAGAGGGCCATGGCGATCAGTCGTAGGGTTCGGAGAGAAGAATAGAGACAGGTTGTAGAGAAACACCCGTAATGGGGTCGAAACTGCTCAAGGCGACATGGAATATGTCAGGCGCACCGGCCTGGACGGAAAGAGTCCTCTCACTCCCCGTGGCAGTCTCGCAAAGTTTTAAGATGTCCTGGTTTCAATGCTGCTGTGGCTGCACAGCCGACGAAAGGCTGCCTTGTGCTGCGGCGCCTCCAGCACGCCCAATCCTTTTCCGAGCTTGGCGGCTTTGGCGGCGTCGGCTTGTTTGCCGTGGACGATGACCAGCACAGCCAGCACAGCCAGACAATGTGTGACTCGGTGATTGGCGATGATCGCGGCTGATGAGCCCTCACTGTAACGTCCACAACGGTAAGAGGCCTCCTCCCAGCACGTCAACCGGCCGGTCACCTGGCGCTCACACTCGTTCAGCCTTCAGCCAAGGGCAGTACAGACAGATGCACAAGCCGCGGCTGTCTGCCCGCGATGCGAGGGCTTGAAGAGATTCTCTCCCTTGAAGCGCTTGCCAATCGATGGATGAGACGAGAGTCTTTGGCGAGTATAATCGTCGGGAAAGCTGCCACTGCGCAGCCGCGAATTCGTGGGTAGTGTGAGTGGCGAAGCGTGTGTCTAAAAGAAGGTTTTGGCGGGGTCGGCTCTCTCTGCAGCTAGCCGGAATGTTTCAGACCACAACCACTTAAGTAGCGATGGAAGCGGCCACTTCAAGCTCTGCGGCCGGCGGCGATGAGTTTACCGGAAACAAAATCAAAAAGACACCGTGACGAGGTCGCAGCTCGATGTTTCGATGAGAGAATTTCATCTCTGACGTCGGCACAGGTCCCAAGAGAATGGCATCCCTACCGCCCCGTCCACCCCTTCTCCTGTTTCTTGATCGCTTCGAGACACCAAGGGTGCCTACAGCCGAGCCCGAGCCCCCCCCAAAAAGCTTCGAGCCGCAGCACGAGGCTTCCTTGTCATCTTGGCGTTTGACGTTGCCAGGCTGGGCAATTCGTAACCCCTGGCGATCGACCACGCCCTTCACCATGACCCGGCCTAAAGCGGCTGAGCGCCACGGCCTCTTGGATTCCAGAAACAAACGGCGCACTCCAGATGTCCTTCTGCCACCCTCCTGCCGAGCGCACTCACACCTCCCGGCGGCATCTCCACCCTCAACACCTCGCAGGCGACTCCTTCCTAGCCCCCCGGCGCCTCCGCTCGGACGTTGTAGGGACCATGTTGGCTGAACTTGGTACCGACCAATCGATGGCTAATCATCCCGTTTCCGGACGGTCACTCCCGGGCATTGACTGTCAAACGAGGTGGCAGCGGCCAATGCTTGTACTTTCCTGCTACTGGGCAGGCCTCATTTTCCCCGAAACACCTGGGATAGTGGCCGTCATCTGTTTGGCCGTCATCTGTTTGGCCGTCATCTGTTTGGCCGTCATCTGTTTGGCCGTCATCTGTTTGGCCGTCATCTGTTTGGCCGTCATCTGTTTGGCAGCATATTCTCTCGGTCGAGTCAGTCATATTCAATACTTATATAATATAGCCCATGCCAGCGTCTGCGTGCTGGGGATTGGCCGAGAAAGGTCCACTACCTCGAGCCATCCATCCCATGCCTCGACGACATTGGTACTGTGAAATGTTCTTCTGTACGATTTTCGGAACCCGGCGGCCAATGCAGCCCAGTGTCGGCTCGCGAGTACCTCCAAAGTGGTCTCTTGTGGCCCGATTCTTCCTTTATGCTTCCTTTGCCTTCCGTTTTCTCTTCCGCCCAGGTTAAGTTGGACATACCAGTCTACAGAATAATCATACACGCCATAGCTTAGGGAACGAGCCAAGTCATGACTTCGCAACTTCTTCATGTCTCAACTTCCACCTCCGGAGCTGACACTGTCTCAATGATTCCTCATGGAACCTTCACCCACCAGCTCGATGTAGACTGGCTATACGGCCGATCAGTTGGGCAAATCCGTTGTTCTTCGTGTCCCAACATCCCCAGTGACGCCTGTACGCTTCCATGAGCAAGCATGATGAGCTATCTACGAGGGGTGGCTCCGTGGTCGAGTGCTTGATGATATTATGAGTGCTTCCCCAGATGCGAGGAGGGCGGTTATGGTGCACCATCGTAGCCTGCCTCCAGACGCGAGCAACTTCCTGGTGACCCGAAATAAATACATGCTTGTTCAACTCGTGGACAGCCCCTTGCTTTGGGAAACAGACGACGAGAGCATTCAACTTCTATGTCACGTCCTGCCCGCCGTTTCGGTTACTGTACACACGCGCGTGATGACGTTGACGAGCACATATCAGCACATTCCTAGTGCACACAAAAGAACGATGCCGATATCTTCTGCTACAAGAGGGACAGATCAGTCATGAGTCTTATTGAAGAGGTCAAAAGGTTTCAACTTGTACCCGCGCTGCCATCATTGGCCCTGTAGGTATTCGAGCAGAGTATCATAATGCTTGACACCATCAACCTCTAATCCGCACATGCCCCGTGTGCATACGGAGCTGTGCATCCAAGTAGGGCAGAGTTCCAGAGAGCACTCTGGAACTCCCATACTTCGTCACACCTCTATTCAAATTGAAGATACCCCAAATAAATCGGTCACCATCACCCAACATTAAGTACTCAGCGAGAACCAAACGACTGTTCTTACCACCTGGCAGTCAAGAGTGTGCCTGCTTCGACTAGCCGTCAGTTCCCGAAAGCATAGTACAACTCCAATCGTTCTTCCATTGATATAACTAACGACTCCCTCAAGAGCCTGACATTTGACTCCGTCCCGAGGTCACCTTCGGGGCAGGAATTGAACCTTGAATCTGGCTAATGGCATGTGTCTCCCACTCCCAGCTGGCACTGAACTGAGAATGGGGCCAAAAGGCGGGACAATGCGGTGGCAATCAAAGCCAGCAATCAAAATGGGAAGCTAGACCCTTCCGTATATGTAATGTCCAGAGGTGATATACCAAATACCAGTTCAGCAGTACATATGATGATATATATCTACACAAACACACATAACCCACTTGCAAGGTTTCCAGTGCTGACTGATTAAATTGCCTTCATTGGCTCATAGTACGAATCCCACGTAAACCTCTGGCTGCGCAAACAAAGGAAGGCATTTGCCATTCAACAACTGACCGACTGATTGGTTTACAGAAGTAGCTGTCAGAGAGACAGGAGCCACATCTGGGCAGTATTTTTCTCAGGTACCGCACATCCATTTCGGTCGAAGGTGCCTCGTTTTATTGGCTGTTGCGAGTCACTTCATATTTCTCGCCCATTGAGTTATTCGAGGCAGCTACCACATTTGAGCCTCATGCCTGGTACACCGCAAGTACCAGGACTTCAGGATTGTCACGAAACCTAGCATCGGCAGAGGTCTAGCTGTGCTTCGTTGCAAAGACCTATCTCTTGGTCCTCAACAACGACACTCCGTTTTCCGTACGTACCCAACCATCTCACTGATAATTCTCCTTTACACTTACTGAACTCCGCAGTAATCCCCTACAAATCGGTTGACGCCATCCAGCGTCGATCACCTCCGTGCTTGCCGCTCAACGTACTCCACTGCGAACACCTCGCGTTCCGAAGGAGGTCATTCTTGGTCAATGCTGGTGGGCCGTGGACCTTCCCTCACAAAGCAAGCACGTCAAGACATCCCAACAGTTGTGCATGTCAACCCAGCCCTTACTTACACCAATGGGTCTTTCGCAAGCTTTCCTCAACAACAACGCAGAAATCCTTCAACCCCTACCGTCTTCAACTTGGTCGGTAGTTCTTTCGGCTCGCCCATAACAAATAGTTTGGCATCGAAAGGCTTCCGTCGAAACCATCAAGCTGTCCACCGGCAGCCCAATGTCTTCGAGCTTGACCGCAATATCCCATGCATGTTCGTCCTAACGAATATCAACTTTCTGAAAGCAATTCGCAATACGCTCTTACCTCCCCCAACTCCTTCTCTTTACCTTACCGGGAGTCATCATCACTCGGTAATTCCAACTCTCAATGACCATTCGGTTGTCACTTGCCATCAATAGCAGCAACTGTTTGGAAAACACAACCTTTCAAACTTTGATTTCTCATCGCAAATAGGTAAGCACTACGACGACTTACTAGCTATTGCCTTCCTGGTTCTTGGGCCTCTTACCTCTCTTCCCCCGTGCCTCTTCATCTCTTGCCTCTCCTTATTTCTTGTCTCTTCTCCAAGGATCCTGGCTAACCGGTCTTCGTTGCGACAAGATCTTTGCGACTATTACTTCTTGAGACCAAACCTCAGCTTCAGTTGAATTTCCCATGGCTTTGTGCTAGATCTGACGATCTGGATTATCCAAAAGCCGCAACACCTCAACACAAGCCATACTTGCCAACGGGACCCCGCACGGTTTTGTCACTTCCGATCGCGTCCATACTTTTGTTGGAAATCTGGCTATTCCCATACAATTCCTGACTCTCTTCTACTTAGCGTGTGGACCTGACATGCCTGACTCAATCAACATGGACGACTCCAGCAATATGGACGATTCAGACAGTATGAAAGGGCCCAGGCGACTGGTGAAGCTCAAGCTCTTATTTCGCAAAGGCGCCGTCCAATCATCTGCGAAAAAGATGGTTGATCCCTTTCAGGTGGATCATCATTCTACGACCCTGGCTGGCGGGCCGGAGAACGCCATTCAGACATCCCAGATTCAACAGCCGATCTCTCCAAAGATCAAGGAAGAGCCTTCTTTTGATGAACAAGAAAAATCTACTACGAGGGCCTCAATCACGATGGACACGACTACCGATAATGAAAAGCACACGGAGATCAGTGAAGTGGAGGGTCAGCAGATGGTTGATAGTGGAACATCACTGCCTCAGAAGCGCCGCCTCGAGGCGCCTGACAATGCAGTGAGACCAGTGAAGAGACCGAGGGTGACAGATCGGGTTCGTCAATACAAGGCCGCAGTCACGAAGGAGAGTTTCGACAAGCTCCGAGGGGATGAAACGGCAAAACGCAGCAAGCCAAAGGCGAAAGATTTCCCTACCCTTGACCGAGCTCCGGCCCATCTTCAACAGCATTTGCAGCTCATCCAGGAAGCTGCCTTGAGAATCCCTGGCGCCAAGGAATCCGATGTCACCCGCGATGTCCGTCAGTTAGCAGCCATGGCAGCGTTTGTAGGAGACATGGTTCAAGCATGGGTGTCACCAGAGTCCGACTCAAAGACTATCGGAGACTACAAATGGAAACTCAGAGGGATGGCTTACCCGCTACATCATCATCAACTCATCGCAGTTGGCACCATGCTTATCAATGAAAGGGATGTGAAGAAGGACGGACAGACAGGATATGCCCTGAGATCCGGCCTTCTATTCGACTACATGGGCTTCGGGAAAACCCCCGAGACTCTGGGATGCATGATTAGCAATCCTCCAAATCTAACTCCAGGAAAACGATCCGGGAATGGGGCGACCACGACTCTGGTTGTTGTTCCCTGCTCTGCGGCGTCGCAGTGGGATAAGGAGGTCCAACGCCATTGTCCAGAATACAAAGTGGCCATCTACGACGGGGACGAGTCCGAATCGGACATGCAAAAGACCATGGGGGTTGACATCTTGCTCGTGACTTACGAACAACTTCATGAGGCTACTAGTAATGCGACGAAGAAGAAGTCACGCAATGGTCGCCCGGAAAAATCGGTGCTCTTCCGGGCCACCTTCTATCGCCTCGTCTTAGATGAAGCGCATCGCATCAAGAACTGGAAGACGAAAACTTGCAAGCTTTGCTGTGAACTTAAAGCCAGACACAAGTGGTGCTTGACCGGAACGCCCACACCAAATGGCCTTCATGAGCTATATGCCTACCTCAAATTCATTAAACACCCGTTGGTTGAAGATTACATTTCATTCAAGAAACAATATCTTGGTTACCGCGCCAAGAAGTCCCCTTCCGAGACTTCATCGGATCCGACCAGACTGAAGGCTTTGGAGCGCCTCCTGGAGCCAATCTTGTTCATGCGCACCCTCGACTCCAGTCACCTGGGTTCTGCTCTTGTCGACCTCCCCACAAAGCACGAATACTCCCGTCGGATCGATCTCAGCAAAGAAGAGCAAATCATTCAGGAATTCATGGAGAACCACATCACGGCCTACATACTCAAGAAGTCAGGCACAACCAAGAAGAAGAAAAGGGTCGGGAAGGGAGCCAAAAAAAGCTCAAACAGGGAGTCAGCTACTGCAAGCGGGGGCATGAATTATGCGTCGCTCCAGGAGTCGGCGCTGAGATTTCGCCAGCTGGTCGCAAGCCCTTTGCTCCTGGAGAAGTTAGTCAAGGATGGGATTTGGACACCTGAGCAAGTAAGACTAATGCGAGACCAAGCCCATGAGGCAGAGTGCTTGGAAACACCTTTCATTGATCAGTTCGATCGTTGGCTCTCCGAACCAAAAGTCCCATCAAATTATTATGGGAGCAAAACGGCACAGCGGGTTGAGGCCAATATCAACATTGTCCAATGCCCCAAATGCTCGTCAACGGCCCAGAAAGACCCTCACCAATTCAGTTGTGGCCACATATACTGTGAGAAATGCATGAAAGACTGGATCGCCGTGTGCGACAAGGCGGGGATTGACAGGCATTGCTTCCGTTGCAACGGGCCCATGGGATCACCGACACCCTGTGAGCTACCCCCCCAGTCCTGGAGGGGTTCAAGAATACCGGTTACAGATCGGACACGCTTGCGCGGTGATGACTGCCTAATGTTCCAGCCTCAGAATGAAGCTGGAGCCACTCTGATCCCAAGGCTGGACGCCAATCCTAAGGTGCCCATCCCCATGAGTTCCAAGATGCGAGCCATTGTCGACCAAGTCAAAGCTTGGCTGGACTCGGCACCTGACGAAAAGACCATTATCTTCACCCAGTTCATCGACACTCAGCGCCTCCTGGGCAGAGTATTCCAGGACCTCGGAATTGATTTCCTTTACTTTGTTGGGGAGATGAGCCGAGAGCAGCGCGAAAATGCGAAAAACAAGCTCGCAGACGAACCTGGCATCAAAGTCATGGTGAGTATTATTTTGATCCTATCCCAGTATAACTCGGTATCTGATGCCTACCGACTCTAACCTTCTAATCACTAGATGATGTCTCTCCAATGCGGAGGCCAAGCACTCAACCTTCAGATCGCCAACAAAGGTCGGGACATCTCCCCTTCTCCCCTCATCCCGCCGCTGGCTTCTGAGTATCTCCGTGTGCAAGACTTGGGGATGCGTGGGCGTGGAATGTAGCTAACCCGTGGCAGTTATCATTGCCGATCCTTGGTGGAACGAAGCAGCAGAATCGCAAGCGTTGTGCTGGGTATATCGCATGGGCCAGACCAAGGAGACGCATTGTTTGAAGCTCTTGGCCAATGACACCATCGACTCCCGCATGCACGATCTGCAACAGCAGAAAATCAAGCAGGTCAAGAGTACCCTCAGGCTCTTACAAGCCGACAAGGCCTACTCAAGACGGGCCCTCAGGAGGGTTCTCGGCGCCCGGTTCCAAGTGGAGGGGGACGAGCAGGATGAAAACCTTCTCGGAGGATTCGATTATTCGGACGCTGACGATGACACCCCCGAGGACGAGGACTTCGCTGCTGACGAAGATCCCAATGATGGTGATTACAAGGACTAGCCCCGATACTCGCCGGCACAGATCGCTGTGATGCCGGCCGCCTCCAGGCCCCCGTCGCCAGCGCTCACCATGCACGTCTCTAGCTGGGCACCAGCACTTGAGGCGAGCAGCCTCACACATGAGCCGTGTTTCTGGCTTTTTCAAAATATTGCTATTCACTTTATGACTTACGAAATTCGGACAGGGCACTTGGATTCGTTGGGAACCTTACCATTGGGAAGTGGCTCTCCAGGGTGTGGCTGACACCGTCCCAGTGACAACGGGTTGAGCCGGGAACAGGTTGTTGAGACCTCCTGGGAATGGCACAGACAGACACAGACACAGACAGACACAGACAGACACAGACAGACACAGACAGACACAGACAGACACAGACAGACACACTTGCGTTGAATTCAATGAGAAGTTTTGGCACTTATCAGGTACAATTGCGCATAAAGTAACCGACACGCGGAATAACTTGATGCCGTAGAACACGATGTAGGCTACTACCCACTTGGGCGGTTTTTGCCTTTTTTTATGACGTTTTCCTTGCTCACATTGTTCTGCTGTGCAACACTTCGCGACTTGTTCTGCACTGCAGGGACTTCACTCAGATGGAGCGCAGAGGCCGGCCAGGTAATAAGCACTTGAGAAACGATGACAGAATCAATGAGATTGCACAAGTAATAATTGAAGTATAGTAGAGAGATCGTTACTGCAAGCCAAGGCGATACGACTTGTCCACAACCCACATTGCCTCCCGAGTTGTCCCACTGAGATCGTCATTATCAATCCGGTTTGGTAGGAGATAAAAAGTCCAAAACGTCCCTCAAGGAGCCGTCAAGAATTCAGAACACCCTCGGATATTCAGTACTGCCAAATTGGGTGGTACACCTGGTAAAGAGATTTCAAAAAAAAAAAAAAAAAAAAAAAAAAAAAAAAAAAAAAAAAAAAAA
>LJJS01001786.1:43568-93173 GCA_001447215.1 Diaporthe aspalathi
AAAAAAAAAAAAAAAAAAAAAAAAGAAAAAGAAAAAGAAAAAGAAAAAAAAAACAAGGAAAAAACAAGCCGGAACCTTGAATGTCAGACCCCTGTAGACCTACAACACGTACTTCCGCGGGGCCGGCACCCACTATCCAGACCCATGAACAGCCACATACACACACAAAGCTTATCCTTGACTGACAGGTCCGGATGATTTACTCTCCCATTAGCTTCCGGTTTGGTGAAAAATGAAGTAGTGCCAAAGGTGCCCTCTCTTTTTTGTTTTTGCTAGCGGCGAGCATCTGATTGCTTCAGAAGTGAAGCCCTGAAATGGGTACCTGCCTGTAATGAGTGAGCGCCCACCGCCGAGGCATAAGAAAAAACGTGAGCTCCCGGAAAGTGCAATAGAAAATCACAGGACAAGTCAAGGAAATGACGCTGTTGTGGCCCATTCCGGGCTCCCAGATTGCAAGCCCATCAGCGCCTGATCAAGAACGACCTAGGGAAGACATGGGAAATGGGATTAGAAGAGATAGTGAAATTAGGGTAAGGAAACCAAAACAAGCTATCAGGATATGGACAATGTAGTTCCACGGTTGCTTTGGTATCATGTGGTATAGCAACAAACTCCAAAACCAAACCCCGCAAGTAATAACCATCAATAAGTAGTGACACCTCATGTCCGCCGTAATTTTCGATACTTTCTCTTCCACTGCCCAGGCTGGGCAGGAGCCTGGCCCGAGTCGTCGTCCAGGCAGTCGAACGCCTCAGTCGGAGTCGGAACCCCAGTAGTCATAGTGGCCATGCACCACTCCACAGTTTGGACATATGGCGTCACTGTCGTCGCTGTCATAGTCATCCAACACCTCATCGACGGGTTCTCCGGTGTTGCGGTCGAACTCGACCCAGTCCCTGTCCTCTGAGTCTCGCCCGACGGGAACACGCTTCCAGATGGTCTTTCTTTTCTTCCAAACCGAAGTGGGGTGTCCCTTTTCCTCGGGGACTGAGGGGACAGTCACAAGCGAGACCTGGCCTGCAGCTTCCTGGCGCTCCCTTGCCAGCTTTCGCCAGGCTCGGACGACCCTTGCGAGGCCTTCGTAGCCGCATAGTGGCTTCAGATACTTCTTCTGCTGCACGTAGGAAGGAGCGTGGCACAGAAACAATCCATCATCTTTCACCATGCCCTGATGAAGTCTGTTAGAAGACACTCGTAAGTGGGGAGGGGGAGGGGTTTACACACCTGCAGATCGGCTCCAGCCTTGACACCGACCTCGCAGCAAGGCAAACCCGTCACCATCAGCTCGTTCAAGGTACAGCCGAAGTCATGGGCGGCAATCTCATGGAGATCCACCTCTGGGAACGGGAGAAAGTAGTCTGGAAAGTTGACAAAATCCATGCGCATGGATATAAGGCCGGGCAACAGCCGCGGTCGGATACCACCGACGTGATACGGGTCGAATGGAGGGCGTAAAGCATCGAGGAAGTCTACAGTCTGGGTCCAGGCATACGAGTGAAACCCTTTCCGCGCCATGGTGTTCTCTTCCCGGGCCCGTGGGATGACCTTGAGGTTCTGAGGCTTGGTAAGCTCTGGGTGGTAATCCTGGCTGAGCTTGTGACAGCGCTTCTCATCGTCGTAGTAACGAGCCACGATGCGCAGGGTGATGGACTGGATGCCCTTGCGGAAGTTGAAGTCGAGCTCGCTGAACTTGCGCAGCGCTGCAGGGCTGGTGAAGACGAACTTATTCTTTGACCTGTATGGAACGTTAAGATCCGCAGCTGCCCCCCAGGGTCATGCAAAACGTACCAGAGGATCCTCTTGCCATCGACGTTGTATGCCTTGCAGGTAGCCAGAAAACCTATGGCGATCTGAGGCCCGCATTTGGCCTCGGCGGCGGTCACAGTCTCGGGATTCAGCTTGGACAGGGGGTCGACGATAGGACCGTCTGCAACCAGCGCATAGTGGAGGATTCTGAGGATGACCTCGACGGGAATATGAGGGAAGCTGTGCTGGGCGAAAGCAGAGAGGCGAGAACTCCGCCGGCGGCCTGGGGTAGCGTAGGGGTCTGAGGTAGCGTAGGGGTTTGGGAAAGCGAAAGGCCTTGAGGCGGCGTAGGGCCTTGAGGCGGCGTAGGGGTTGCTGGAACGAAAGGCGTGGTGTCCGGCAACGGAGGCTGACCAAGCAATGCCGTGCTCTCTCAGGAGCCGCTTGAGGAGCATGTTCTCATCCTCCAGCTGGCGGTTCTTGGTACGCAACGGGGCATTGAAAAGGAGCTCGCTCTGCTCCTCCTGGTCCCGGCCATCCCACGGGACCTGGAGTCCGTCAGTCCCAAGGTCGTCGAGCGCCATGCCTTGGAGACTCACGATGGTTCCGGCCATGGTGGACGCCACGATGTGCAGAGGATGTGGTTGGTTCTTTGTTGCAGGTATGTCACGTATGGGCAGACCAGCAGCACCTACACAGGCTAAAAGGCAGGCGAGGGGGTGGTTGTCGCGGATGACGCAAGGCGTTGGCTTGTTGGTCCCGATATGAGTTGTTGGCAAATGGGTTTGTAGGCCGAGTATTAAAGTAGAAGACGACTGATGAGGTAGGTGCCAGCCGCTCAAGGGTCCTTAGAGTGAGACGGCCCCTGAGTGAGATGGGCTGGGCGTGAGGGCTGCCGGTTGAGATGGAGGGGACGGTCCACAGGAGAAGTCCCAGGAGAAGATGACTAGATGACTAGGGGTGTGCAGTGATGCCCAGCCAGGCCGGGCGGGTGAGTGGGTGAGAGGGTGAGACGTGAATCACCGCCCCGACGGGCCCGAGGGAGGCGACGACGACTGAGTCTCCTGGACAGACAGAATGATGAGGGCTTGCGGGGCCAGTTCGTGGATGGAATGAATGAATGAGTGGCGAGTGAGGACGGCGAGATGAGAAGAAATCAGATGGATGAGAAGAGGGACGGGGAGCTGGAGGTCTAAAATGCGCAGAGGAATGACTAAGGCCGGGGGGGATGTCAGTTGTCAGGTGGTTCGAGGTGCAAAAACCACAGCGAGCAGAAGCAGGAGCAGGAGCAGGACAAGGTGCTTGTGCTTGAGCTCGAGCATGTGCATGTGCGAGCGCGTGCATTGTGCGACGGCGGGTGGAGGTGCTGGCTGGCTGCTGCTTGGCTGCGGGTGCGGGTGGAAGTGGCCCCCCTTGCTGGCGCTGGACCAGACTTTGGGCTGGCAGGACTGCACTGTCAGTGGCAGGACTTGCTGACCGGTCTCGTTTGCGTGTCGCAGGCGGGAAGGGAAAGTGGAGGAAACTTGGAAACCGGTCTGCGCTGCCGCTGCAGGTGTCCCTCCTAGACCTGCCACCTCAGGCTCGCACTGCAGCCGCCCAGATGCGGGCAACGCCCACCCCTCCTTTCGATACCATCCTTTGGATAATATCCTCCTCTGGATGTCGTTCCGTCCTGCCGTTCTGCCGCCCTGCCGCCCCAGGATCTCCAGAAAAAACGGCCTCCGACAGCCTGCAGTGTAAGGTGGCTATGATATTATGATGCAAACTTGTGGCAGCACGACAGGAACATGCCCGGCCACCTGCCTACCTTGGGTAGTTTTTGGCCTCCCATGGCGAGACGCCCCCATCACATGCTGCTGCTCTGTAGCCCTCTGGGAAACCGGTCACATCGCGATCGGCCAGCCGACAACCCCCATTGGAGCGTGTTCACAACGGTATAATGGTTCCGGCTGTTGGAGGGCCGGAGATCCCTTGGATCGGCAAGGGACCTGACCGGCGAAGCGACCCCTACCCGGAGAAGAGCTCCGGGGCGGGGGCAGCCCTGGGAAGCCAGGAAGCTCACCCGGACTCGATCAATCAATGAAACTTACCTTGTTGGGCTTGTTGGGGGGGCACGACATTGATTACAGCCGGGGATCCTGCCGTCGTCCACCACCTCGCTACGCCTGACATGGTCTACACTAATATCCACGCAGCAATACCACCACCTCCGTCTAAACTTGCCCCAGGCGCCGACACGTTCAACCTAAAACAGCTGCCGCCTGCTTTGGGAGGTCTGCACACGGTGCACACTGCCTGACACAAGAGCGAGCCAGGAGTGACAGTCCGGACATGGCTCGACGTCTCTACCCGTCTCGTTTCAAGTCTCCAAAGTCTAAGTGGAAACTTGCAACATGATCTACTCAGGCGTCTTCAAGTGTTGTTGACACCTACCGTAGTAAAAGAAGGCACTATATGTATGGCTGTGATCCCCCGCATTATGCTTGTTTGATGTTTTGAGATGCGAGTGAGTCCGTTGCGGTCTTCCCATCCTGGTTCTCAACTGCCCAAAAAAAGCGTCCCCTTCGCGGGCCAAAAAGCTCAACCTCTCCTGATGGCTACGTTTCCCGTCCTGCAACAGTCTGCCGCGGCTGCGGCCAAGCCCTCGTCCGCCCCCGCCCCAAAGCAAGCCGATGACTATGGCCTGCTCATATACGACCGGTACACCAATATCTTCGAAGCAGTGGCCCCCTCCCGCATCCCGGAGGACAGTGTCCACGTCGGGCCGGACGAGGTGCTCTTCCTGGTCGAGGCACCGCTCAACTCGGTCGAGCTCTACGAGGCCCTCCTCAAGCCGGCCCGGCCCTTCGAGGTGCACACGGCACACCTCATCCCGCGCAAGACGCGCGCCTACGAGCCGAGGCGGCAGCTCGTCGACGAGTACCTGGCGGGCCAGGGCAGGCTGGCCGGCAGAGGCCCCGCCGCCGAGCGCGAGGTGTCCTTCATCGTCCTGCCCAGGGACACCATCTGGCAGCTGCAGATGTTCAACCACTTCCTGTGGCCTGTCCAGCTGCAGTACATGTCTGTGCCCGTCCGCATGTCCGGCCAGCGGACGGTGAGGAGCCCCTACGCCCTGGTCTGCTACCAGGCACACAGGGTCTACCACAAGAAGCTCAAGGCCCTGCTGAGGGACTACAAGCTGAGCAGCTGCGGGTTTGAGAGGAGCCTGTTGAGGCCCGGCGCCGTGCCCCTGCCCGAGACCCTCCGCGAGTACATGGATGGGGAGCCGGGCAAGGACGCGGCTGCGCCGTATTACAGCGCCGAGCCGGGGCCGGTCCAGGAGGAACGGCCATCCAGGCTGCGCAAGGTAACTTCTACCATGTCGCTCAGGAGGGCGGTGAGCAGGGTGTCGCTGCGGAGGAGCCAGTCTGTCGCGTCGATAGCAGGCCGCGGCTGAGGTGGCTGCCGGTCGAAACCATCATGGCGAGTGAGTGCCTTTTGACCGTAAGAAACGTTCTGGGTCGCGCGTTGGGTATGGGTGAAACGGGAATGAAGTGCTATGTATCGCGAACGTCTGTTTGCATGTGGCAAGACTGTAACGGTAGCAATGGCTGTGAGTTCGGTGTAGTCCCAGTTTCGAGAACAAATGATGCTTTCCACCAATACAACCCCGTGGGGAGATGTGAAGCATGCCTGATGCCTGAGCACCCTTGTAATCCTGGTCCCATTGGCAACGCCATCCCATCTTTCAGGAACCCTTAAACTGATGCCGTTCCAGGGTAGCTCTCGATTGAATCTTTTCTATTCCCGGCGGCACACCTGTCTGCTTCCTGTCAGACCTACAGTCCTTGATCAGCGGGTTACATCGCCACGTGTACATCGCAGAATTTCCCGAAGACTTGCCAATGTCTCATGAGCTCCAGCTGATTATCATTCGGGGGAATCCTGCTAGAGAGCCTGATGTTCTATTGACTATGCAGACGGCGAAGGTTGAACACAGCATTTTCGTCGCTTGCACTCATGTTCTCGTACGTTTTGTAAATTGGTCAACCAAAGCTCATGATTCATTGGGTGTTCTCCCCCAACCGGCCTGCGAAATCTCAAGTCATGCTATGCAACGTCGGCTGTCCACAACATCGTCCTGGTCTGCCCTAGTGCACGCTTCTCCACTGGGTAACCTCTGCCTCCGTGATCTCCCTCAGGTTGTTGACAGCAGCCGGCTTGCCGGTGACAGCGCCCTGCGCAATGTCGGCCGCCCGGCTGACGAAGTTCTTCGCGATAATGGCATAGGTTGCAGTGATTGTCTTGACGCGAATCACACCAATGCGAGGATCGTTCTCACTTCCGTCGTGCTTCCCATCTCCGAGGTCTCCCAGCCATGCCTTCAGAGTGGGTTTGTAGTGCTTCTTGACCAGCTCCCGGTCCGTCTGCACGGTCGCCGTTCCTGAGACGGAGGCCCACTCGCCTGAGGAGTTGAGGAATGAGATGTTCACGTGGGAATCGTCCTGGAGCTCGTCCGTCTTGTGGGACTCGGTGTTGGTGTGGAAGAGGAGGTCAATCCCGCCGGACTCCTTGGCCGCAACCGCCATGCATCGTGAGACGAGCTTGCCTGAGCTGACGTCGCGTGTGGTCATCATGCCGAACTTGCTGGCGTCGATAAACTTGGTCAGGTCGGTGATCTTCTGCTCGACCGAGACCTCTTTGTCGGCATTGACTTTGGTGTAGGGGTCGGCGGGCTTGTCGCCTGTGTTTGCGTTGGAGAAAGACATCTTTCTAGACGAGGAAGTCAGCATCCGTTTGACTTGAGGTATGGCTGTGGACAACGGTGGAAGGTATCGCGGAATGGCCTCAGGTTTGGAGGAGCTGCCATCGAGCACACGCATAAATGTTCCGGAAGCAGGCAACGGCCGTGCGAGTCGTGAACGGAGAGACAACATACTCTGGTGGCTTTCAAAGTGATTTGAGATGGTGATGGGTGATGGGTGCTCAACTTCAGGTAATTTGGTGTTTTCGAGTTGTTGAGCAAGGCAAGGGATGAGGGTTGCCTGGAAAGCTCTGGAAAGTACTTGCGAATCTACTTAAGTATCTTGTTCTTCATAAGTACCTTCCCCAATGCCCTGCCTTGCAACAGACGACGGCGATATATCATCATCGAGGGGACATCGCTTCTTTCCTCCTTCTTAATGATGTCATCTGTGCGTCGAGCGGCTCGATGATGCGCTAGCTCTCCGTCACAGCTTCTGCGCCCGACATTTGACACAGACAAGTCAGACAAGCCACCACCCCATCTGCCAATCTGTTTTCCTGCAGTTCTCCGATTGCGCAGGCCGGTGGAATATGTCTTGAAATCGGGCGAGGTGGGACGTCAACCAACTTCGGGACCAATGGATCAGCCCCACTTGAGGGGATGGGATTGTCGTCCTCACCCAAGTCGACTGGACACCACCTTCGTGTCGGCAGTACGTTTCTAGCATTTGGCCCCTGCCTGCCACATATGCCGGTTCGAGGTGAGTGCCAGGCTTGAGGACGGGCGTGTAGAGACGTGCATACGCCAGGCTAAAGGCCATGTTGTGGGTATGAATGGCAATCATTGCTGCTTGCCGTACTCGGCCGTCCAGATCCTGTCAAAGGTTTCCTTGTCGACGGCAAATTCGCGGACATAGTCGTGCTCCAGCTCATGTGTCCTCCGTCCCAGGAGCACGAGGCTGTGCAGCGGCGCGCCGAGAACCTCGTCCTGATCACACAGCTCCTTGAGCGTGCCGGCGACAAACTTCTCCTCCTTGCCGCCAACCCTTGCCGCGCCGATGGCAAGGCTATCGGGCCTGTACACGCCCTCCTGCCTGTCCTCCTCGACCTCGAGCATCTGCGAGGCACACTGGCCCACCGTCATGTACCGGGGCGGCTCGAAGATCTTCCTCCCCCTCATGAGGTTCTCCATGCTCTGCTCCTTGACCTTGATGTCCAGCAGCACGAGCGTGTGCAGCCCAATCTGCCTGTTCTCCTTGATGCGGTCGTAGAACGAGCTCGGCCGCCAGCTGTCCGTGAAGAACACCATGCTCACGGTCTGCCCGAAGTTGTAGAGCTGTAGCCCCGCAGCGCCGATGCCGCTCATGATGGAGGCGTTCGGGACGGTCTGCACGGGGATCTGCAGCTCGCGCGCCCGCAGGACGAGGTCGGTGTGGGTCGTCGCGCCGAAGGGGTCGCCGACGACGAGGAAGGCCACGTCCTCGGTCTGTGAGTCTCGCAGGATCTCTTCGCTGTTGGACTCGACCATTTCGCGGTCGGCCAGGATGACAGGCCGGCCATAGTAGGCTTCCTACTGGTGTGTCAGCGTTAGCTCTACAATATCCTGCAGAATTTGTCACCAGCACAAGGACAAGACTCGGTCTTGACTCACCAGGACGGTTTGATCCACGAGCAGAATGCTGGTGTAGGCCTCCAGGTATACTCTTGACGCCTTCTTCACCACCTCTAGGCCCTTGACCGTGATGTCTGTCTCATCAGACAAGCCGAGACCCACAAGGTACAGCATTTTGGCGAGATATGCGCGTAAGATGGCAGAAGGTCGTCTGTAGAAAAGGATGTCGAGTTAACTTTGAATGGGTTGCATTTGATCCCGAAATCTTAAAATTTCCCCAGATTCGACCATCCCTGTTACTGCGACAGCCCACTATACTTGCAGCAGTTACCTTCTACCGTTCTCAATCTGGTACTCCGGCATTCGCACTAACATCGGCCGAGGAGGTACATACCATATCTTATCGGAGCCTGTCCACTCGGCCGAGCCTCATCCAGACGCAACCTTCTAAACTCACCACAACTTATTTGACGACCCATCACCACCAGACGCCCAACTTGCTGCTCGATCTGATCCCTCGAATCCGACCCGCCGCCACACTTCCGTCACGATGTCGAAACCAAGCGGCGGCGCCTACGGCACCGCGGCCGAGGACACGTCCTTCCGCAAGAAGTTCGACGTGGACGAGTACGCGGCCAAGGCGAAGGCGCGGGAGGCGGCCGAGCGCGAGGAGTCCAAGGCGCGGTACGAGGCGAAGCTCGCGGGCAAGAAGTACTACAAGCCGATGACGGGCGAGGAGACGCTGACGCAGGCGCGGAGCGCGGTGCTGGACCTGAGCAGCCACGTGGGCAAGACGCAGCTGGTGGCGGCGGGCGCGGGCGTGGGCAAGCGCGGCAGGGGCGCGGGCTTCTACTGCGAGGCGTGCGACCTGACCTTCAAGGACAACAAGCAGTGGGTGGAGCACATCAACTCGATGCAGCACATCCGGGCGGTGGGGCAGACGGGCGAGGTGCGCGCCGCGACGGCCGAGGACGTGCGCCGGCGCATCGACGAGGTGTGGGAGAGGAGGCTCGACCTCGAGAGGGAGCGGGCGACGGGCCTGCAGGAGAGGATCAAGATACACGAGGAGGACGAGGCGCGCGAGAGGGAGGAGCGCCGGAGGAAGAGGAAGGAGGCCGAGGAGAAGAAGCGCGCCGAGAGGGAGAAGGAGAAGAGCGTCAAGATGGAGTACGGCGAGGACGTGAGGATCGAGGGCGAGCACGACGAGGAGGACATGATAGCCGCGATGGGGATCGCGGGCTTTGGTACCTCGAAGAAGTGAGGGGGCTTGCCGTGTCAACACTTCGTCCGTATCCGGACCCGACCGAGGCTTCACCATGTCCCCCCAAGGAGGCTCATACAGCGCCCAAACACGCCAGAGAAGGCCTCCGCAGCACACTGCTCGCCCTTATCGCGTGCGATGCAGGACGGGCCTTACTCAGGCAGACTGATTGCCGGGCTCAGTCAGACCCGCCAGGAGCACCCACATCCTTGGCCGGAAGCATCACACGGATTGGCGCATCAACCCATCAAGCGGCCACCGTGTTCGGAGACGCAGTCAAGGCTGCCCTGAAGAGCGGAAAGCACGAGACGGCTGCATATGCTCTTTGGACCGCAGTGCTGCAAAAGCCGGACGTGGACAAAACCACATACAATACCAGGTCAATGCCGCACAGTACCCATCCGACGAGATAGCTCGGCCAGCCAGAGGATCCAGTGCAGAATCATGGCAAAAGGACAGGGTCTAACCCATAGGGTATCTCATCTATTGCAACACCCTCTAATGGGAATCATATGTAAAATAATGTACAAAATGTCGCATCATGTCTTCGTCACCGGAGACTCAAATACGCGTGCCAACAATAAATACAATCCCCCCTCATGAAACCGGATACTATGCTGTTGCGCAATCATGACTCACATCTCAGCAACGGTCGCCAGTTATCTGAAAGGACGCATCGCCTAGCGCGCCTTCAGGCGCTGCGATCCTCCCAGGGGAGTCAGTGGACTCGGCGGGGTCTTTCCCGCGCCACACCAACAGCTGCTGTCCCCTTCGCGCTCGACCTGCAACGTGACATCGATGTTCCTTGCCGCGAGGTACTTGTGCACGCGGTCTCGGACATCACCCATATCAGCGCCGCGGACAGCAACAACGTGCATGACGCCCATCATCTTGCCCGCCTGCGCATCATCGCCAGAGAACCTGTCGTCGATCCAGAACTTGGGCACCGAGTAGCTTGCGACTCCGCGAAGCTCTGGAATCCCCGACATGGTCTCCCGCAGGTTGTATTCGATGGCGTCAGGGATGGTCAGAAGAAGTCGCCGTGCAGACGACTTGACCAGAGGTATGGCAGATCCCATAATGAGTGCTGCGATCATGAATGACGCCAGCGGATCCCAACCGGACCAGGGCACGAAATGGGTCATGACCGTCGATGCGATTACTGCTGCGCTGCCCAGTGTATCCGCCAAAACATGCAGATATATGCCTAGCATGTTCTCGTTATCGTGAGAATGAGAATGGTGGTGGTGATGATGTTCGTGCCCGTGGGACTCTTGATGCTTGTGGTCACTGTGATCGTGATCGTGATCATGCGAATGGGTGCTTTTCTCTAACAGTTCGTGTGAATGCGAATGAGTGTGCGACTGGGAATCTGTGTGCTGGTGGGAATGGGAGTGCGAGTCCGAGGCAGCATGTCCGTGGGAGTGACCGCCGCAGCCGTGATCGTGTCCATGGCCATGATGATGGTGGCCAAACGCCGCCATGCCGACGAGGTTTACCGCCAGACCAAGACTGCTCACGATGAACAGCTCAGCGAGCCTTTTAGTCTCGCGGCCCTCGACGATCCGTTCCACGGCCTCTATCATGATCTCAACGCTGATAAGCACCAAAAGGACGCCGTTGGCAAATCCACTGAGCGTCTCGATTTTACCAAAGCCGTAAGGGAAGCGAGCACTCGGCGGCCATTTACTCGCAACGGAAGCGAAAAGGCCGACAGCAAGCGCAACGCAGTCGAAGAACATGTGTATACTATCGCTTAGCAAGCCGAGAGAATCGGTGATGTACCCGTAAAATGCCTGGACTGTCATGAAGCCAAAATTGAGACTGTATGGACCTTTAGCGCATGATAACATCATGTCACGTTCTTTCAGAACCGTACCTCATGAAATAGAAGATCCGCCTCGAATCTTTCTCCGTCATAATTGCGTGCAATATTGGCCATCTTGACGTATATGGCAAAAACATGTTGGTGAATTTCGAACGCTCAGCAGAGTGGTCATGGGGCGGCGCGGTGCCTTGGGCTTCTGGGGCCTCGTACTGCTCAGAGAAAGAAGCGGTGATTGGGGTGATCAGGTTCTTTCCCGCAGATGTGGAGGTCGTCTTCCACCCACTGCTGGGCGCCAGCGGTGGAGGGACATTCTGTCGCGGTTGCACCGAGTTTGCATGATGTGTGTGCGAGTGCGAGTGCGAGTGCGTGTGCGTGTGCGTGTGCGTGTGCGTCTCGGAATGGGTATGTGAGTGTGAGTGTGAGTGGCTGTGGTCGTGGTCGTGGTCGTGGTCGTGCTCGCCGTCATGGGTCGGTGTTGGGATCCCAAAGCTCGAGTCCATCTTGAAAGACCTGTTCAATGAGCCGAACGAGGGCGAGCGCGAACGAGAATGGCCATGCTTGTGGCCATGGTGTCGGTGGGAGGCGGGCATGGTGGTGCCCGGCAGCACGTAGGTGGATGCCATGGTCATGTACCTGGGGCGAGAAGCGCCCAGGGGCTTGGCGTGGTCTAAGTCGTGGTGCCCCTGAGCCGCACGCAATGTGCCGAAGACGAGAGGCGGCCTACAGCATGAGGCAGGCGGCGATATGTCCCGTGTCTGCCGCCTACTCCCAGCTCACAGGATAACGGGGGCCCCGCACGATGGGATGGCCCACGATATCGTCGGCCCGCTTGTGCTTTGTGAACCCTGGTATTGGGCCTCGCGTCGTGTTGGGCCCGTATCGAAAAGAGCCGAGGCGAAATTAGCCGTTGTTCCGAGCCCGTCTAAGTGGAAGCAAGAGACGGCGCAGGCAGGCGTTCGTGTGTGTAGACGCGCGTCTTTTTCAATTGAGTCGATTCGAAGCTTGAGGAGGTAGTTCTTGGGGGAAGGAGGGAGGAGATCGCACCCGGTGTTTATCGGAGGGGAGAGCGCGGAAATCTGGGGACGACCTTCCTCTAAAGGAGAGGGCGAATCGTGGGGGTGGGTGTGATAGTGTAGGGCGGGTGCGCAGGGTGGCAGGGTGGCCTGGGTGGCAGGTCGGCACAGGCGCCGTCATCACTGCCCAGGGTTGTTCCCCTGAGCTTTCCCATTTTAGCGCGCCAGCCAGCGGCCAAGCCGGCCAGGGCAGTGAGGCCAAGCCCGGCCAGTCAGGCCAGTCTTTCAGCAGCAGGCCTTTGTTCCTCCTTCAGGCGTCTGCCGCGACTGCATGCAGAAGAACCCAGGCTAATCTCGAAAGGGGGAGGTCGTGGATTATCAGTGTTAGCAGCACGCTGCAGACGGCAAGCGACAGGCTAACTCGATTGAACTTGGCCCCGGCAGCTTGGGACCAGCTACCCCGGGCCGCGGCGTGGGAATCGGAAAAGCCAAAAGACCAGACGGGATGCATTGAAATGAAGTTGGGATATATAGCTACAGCATATAGCAAACTCTCAAGCTGGCTTGGAGGGTGTATTAAGAACAGGGGCCGTGTAATCTGGCAAACTTGTGCGTAGAGATGAATCTATCGAGTCCGTCCGTGTGCTGGAAAAGTTTGGATGGTTGGTCTAATTGAGACTGACCTCCATCTTTACACGTCTCACTGATGCAGACCTCACGCCCAGCGCCCAGCGTCAACCACTTCTAATGGAGCACCGATTATAGCCAGGCCGATCTCCTTCTCCCCCCCTCCCCAGCCCCGCGTAGGCCAAGATGGAAATACAAGTGATACTACTATCACTGGTCGGGGCCATAACTCCCACTCTCCTCGTCGCCTCATTCCTATTCTTCCCATCCAGATATCGTGCCGCTCTAACCCCAGCCGCAAAGCGACATGTGACGGCCCAGGTCCTGGTGCTAGGGGATATTGGCCGCAGCCCTCGCATGCAATACCATGCGCTCAGCATAGCCAAGCATGGAGGTACTGTCGAGCTGATAGGCTATCACGGTATGTTCGACAGAAGCTCCCACAACGAAAGATCCTCACGTTAACCCACAACCACCCACAGAGTCAGCTCTGTTGCCAGCCCTCACGAAGCTGCCCAACGTCACTGTCTGCCCATTAGGCGCTCCGCCGGCTGTCCTCAGATCCAAGTCTGCTCCTTTCATCATCACCGGCCCGCTCAAGGTAGTGTGGCAGGTTCTGAATCTGCTTCAAGTACTACTGTACAAGACACAGCCGGCACAATGGCTGCTTGTCCAGGTATGAATGCTGCGGTCCGGACACGTGGGAGGGGTAGTACCAGATCAAGAACTGACACGCAGTATCCAGAACCCGCCCTCGATCCCAACCCTGGCCGTGGCGTGGCTGACATGCACGCTCCGCAACACCCGCCTCGTCATAGACTGGCACAACTACGGCTGGACCATCCTCGAGGGCACCCGCGGGTCCTCCCACCCCTTCGTCCGCGTCTCCAGGCTGTACGAGTGCTTCCTCGGCCGCCTCGCGCCCTCGGCTAGCCTCACCGTCACCCACGCCATGCAGCGGCAGCTGCGCAAGGCGCCGTGGGGGATCCGGACCCCCATAGTGACCATGCACGACCGCCCCGCCGCCATCTTCCAGCCCGCCGCCTCCGCGGGCCAGCGCGAGTCGTACCTCTCGGCCGTCGACGAGGCGCGCGGCTTCGCCGCGGCCATCACGGGCGGCCGGCAGCGGCTGGTCGTCAGCAGCACGTCCTGGACGCCCGACGAGGACTTCGGGCTGCTCCTCGACGCGCTGGTCCGGTACGGCGCCGCCTCTGCCGCCGGCCGCGACCTGCCGCCCCTGCTCGTCATCATCACGGGCCGCGGGCCGCAGAAGGCCGCGTACGAGGCCGAGATCGCCAGGCTCGCGGCCGCGGGGGAGCTGCCGGGCATCACGGTGCGCACGGCGTTCCTCTCGTTCGAGAACTACGCGCGCCTCCTCGCCGCCGCGGACCTCGGCATCTGCCTGCACATGAGCAGCTCCGGGGTCGACCTGCCCATGAAGGTGGTGGACATGTTCGGCGCCGGCCTCCCCGTGCTGGCGTACTCGGGCTACGAAAGCTTCGGCGAGCTGGTCAGGGAGGGCGAGAACGGGTGTGGCTTTGAGACCTCGGCCGAGCTGGCTGATGCCATGGGCCGGCTCCTGGCGGCGGGGGGCGAGAGGGAGCTCGCGAGGCTCAAGGAGGGGGCTGTCAGGGAGGGCAGTCGACGGTGGGATGAGGAATGGGATGAGGTTGTCAAGCCTCTTTTGGGATTCACTGCGGAATGAGACACTCGCCCTTGTGCGCGCCATAGTCTGAACCTAGTGATGTAATTTGCTATGTCCGCTTGAAAATGAAGTTGATACAAGAGGCCAATCTGATAGACCACCAAAATTCTACAGCTGCGGTTCCAACGCTCGATTCATCCACTCAGTCTCCCTATTGCCAGCCCTGCTTGCCCCTTGAAAGGAGTGGCACCCCCGCCACGGCCTGGTACGAAACGCACCGCTCTCAATGATTACTGTAGGGTATATGATGCCACACTGACATACTGCTTAGCTTATTCCCGGTGCCCTCCCCCTAGACAAGACCTCCGAGAGGGGGAAAAAGGAAAAAAAGAAAATAGAAAGATCAAAGATGAAAGATGAAAGCCCCCCAACCGATGTTCAATCCTCCCCGAGGCTCTTCCTGACACACTTCCTGACACACTTCCGGAAATCCTTGTTCACTCCAGCCTTCTCCTCGCGCAAGAGCTTAGCGGCCACGGGGTTGGCGGGCGAGTCCTCGTTGGGGCTTGCAAACAGGCTGATGACGCTGAGCAGGATGGTCTCGGGGGTCTGGACGGGGCTCCAGCGCTCTGACGCGGACTCGTAGCCGTACTTGTCATCCTCTGGCGGGTGGAGGATGCTGATGCACAGCAGGCCCGTGTCCGGGTAGATGTTTGGGTGGAAGGGGATCGGGTCCTGGAAGGTGAGGACGGGCGGCATCAGAGGGTACTCGACCGGGAACTTGAGGCGCGCGCGGAAGTTTGCTCCTGGAGGACGCCGGAATGTCAGCGGTTTGGGTTCCGTTGTCTTGGCTCGTGAAGGATGGAGATGAGGGAGGCGGAACAGAATCGACGAGTCTGACCTTGGGAGGGGGGAGAGGGGGGAGGGGCAAAGGGGGCAGGCGAGGGGTTCTCAGGAAAACGGGGACTGGCTGTACCTCCATAGTATTTGGTCTCGTCATTGATCATGAGCATGACCTCCCACTCGTAGATGTTGTTGTCATGCACGAGGCCGCAGGATATGCCTGGAATGTCCTTGTCGCTCTGCATCTGTACTAGCTGCCGCCGCAGCAGGGCGGCGGAGCCCGGAGTCGAGGATGTCGACATGTCGCGTGTGTGGAGGGCAGCGTCGGGTTCTGGAGGGGCAGAGGGGTGAGCAAGATGTAGAGATGTGCCTGTTGTTCGCCGTCAAGAGAGCAGTGCTGTTTGCCCGAGAACGTCGCCAGGAGGAGAAGTAGTGATTGATCGTAAGATGTATGTTGGTGTTCCAAAGAGGTAGTTGCTGCAGGAAGTTGTGGCGACTGCTGTATGGATGCAAGAGGCGATAAAGCCGGCGGGTGGAAGTGGCGGCTGTGGATCGTGCATGACAATTTGATGCAGGGTGCCGTAAAGGGCCCGAGAACGTCGATAGCTACCGCTGAGGAAGGTGACGAATGGCCAGAATGAAGTGACCCATTATTTCGGATGATATGCCCAGACCTCTGCAAATCTTGGGTTCAGTCATTTAGCCCAGCTTCCATACCTACCTAGGGTACTGATTTGCTTGTGGGAAGGAGACCGACAGACGGATAGAACCAGGCCGATGGTTAAAAGCCGGGAGGGGGCGGGCGACCAAGCCATCACGGCAGCTTCTGAGGCTGCACAGGGGGCGCTAGGAAACAGAGAAACCACACAATGAACAATGAACCCGTTCCTATTATCGTACCATTGTTCCTGCCATTGTCCAGGCTGTCTCTCCACAATCAATCAGTCCTGACATCCTCGGTCGTCATCGCTCGAGGACATTTTGTTTCCGAGTTCAAGGGTTTTGTGTAACCTGATCAATTTCCCGGACCGGTGTCTCAAATTCCTGTGACACAAGCCATGACAGGGAACAGATAGCGAATATTTTACCAGTACACTGGACTTGATCATGCTCTCTCCGCCTTCTTATGAGGCGTTCCCGTACCCGAATGCCTAGACCATCAATAATCGGACCTCGGCCCCGCCAAACACACGGAGCGGGGGCGGGCCGAGTGGATACGCGCCCGGAGTGCCGTTCGGAGCAGCAATCGGGTTGTGGATGGGTATCGATCGTACCACCGCCTGCAATTGACAGCCCAGACAGCCAGGGTGAGGGTTCGTTATCGGATTGGGAAGGCCGGGGCATCTCTCGCTGTGTAGCAGCAATATCTATTATTTGCCGGCCACTTGTGCTCTCACCTGACGCATGCAGCTGTGCATCCATGTGAACTACCCCTCCCCCATCAAGCACTTACATCCGCCAGTTATATATGTGAGCCGTATTCCTGTTTACGCGCATGACTGTCACTTACACTAGGACCACCTCACTTTTCCCTTCCAGTTGTGTGCTGTCAAGGCACATCCCCGAGCCGTCATCTCCGTTGGTTGATGGCCGCCAAGTGTGTCCGCGTCTAGGCTGCTTGGCCTCCGCCTGTCCGTGGCGGTCGACATTGCCAGTAGCTATCAGAAATCAGAAATCAGAAAAACGAAAAACGAGCCAGGGCACATGGCACATGGCAGGGCTAGCAGCCTCCCTCCTTTCCGTGTTGCCGGGCATCCGGGGGGGAGAGGGGCGCATCCTTCCTCTGGCCCGCAAGCTTGCGGATGAAGTCATCTTGCCCCGTCACACACGAGTGTCGCTAGGATCCAACACCAAGTGCCTAATCCAAAGTCCGGAGGAGCCAGCTGGCGTTCAACTCAAGCGCGGGATGAGTGGGTACAGGTACATAAATCTGGGGATCCCGCGTGCCAGTCCTGGTCCTTGACCATGGATCTGGACCCATTCCTGTCCCCATCGTCAGCTGGCAGAAAGATTTTATGGAGACGTCCTGCCGATAATGGAGAGATGCGCTCAAGTTGCCGAGGCTCAGATCTGACCCAGAATTCTGATAATCACCAACTCGACGGCTAGGGGCCACCACAAAAGCCAGAGCAGAGAGCCTTCGAAGCCAGACAACCCGAGTCATCGCCATCTACAGCAGACCCGTGTGACCACCATCAGTTTTGCGCTGTCCACCACAAATTTAGGAGCTCAAGCGTGACGTGGGGGTACTTTCGGGCCACTATCGAGTACACACCACCAGAAAGTTAGCCGAGGCTCGGGCGTGACGTCGCAAGACCCAAGGCCCGCCCTTTATACCGCGGGAATTCCCAACCCGGCCTTCAGACCCCGAACGGTTAAAAAGAAGAGAAGAGAGGCCACAATTGACTAGGACGACTCACAGCATTCCATCACAGCATCGACGCTCCGGTTCCTTCTTCAACACAAAGCGCCGCAGGATCACAAGCTCGAGGACTAGGCGCATTTCGGGGAACGGGCGGACGGACGGACGGGGCAACAGAGGGAAGGCCGGAGAGCGAGGACAAAGGACAAAGCGGTTCTGACACTCGGCCGACCTTGGCTTGCGACAGCCTGCAGTCCCATCCTTTCAAGCACGCACCCTCTGCCTCGACTGCCCAACTCTACAGGCTACCTACTACCTGCTGCCGTTGCTGCCACTGTCGTTGTTGCTGCCGGTGGTCACAGAGCTGACCGTCACTACCTAATCATGGCCTCCAACGAGAACCCCGCCGCCGCGATCAACCAGGCCATCCAGAAGGCAGTCCCAGCACAGATCGGACACAAGGTCCCACACATCCCAGAGTCCAAGGAAGAGGCAAAGTCCGAAGCAAAGGCGGCCGCCTCAGCAGGGCTCGCGCAATTGCGCTCTCTCGCCGCCGGTGGCTTCGGTGGTCTCTGCGCCGTCGTTGTCGGCCACCCCTTCGACCTGGTCAAGGTCCGCTTGCAAACCGCCGAGAAGGGCGTCTACTCCAGCGCCGTCGACGTCGTGCGCAAGAGCATCGCGAGGGATGGCCTGAGAAGAGGTCTCTACGCCGGTGTCAGCGCCCCACTCGTCGGCGTTACCCCCATGTGTACGTCGCCCCCTCCCCGCTCCCCCATCGCCTCCCTACCTACTTCCTGCGCCAGCACTAACCAAGTTTTTCCCCTTGCGCAGTCGCCGTGTCCTTCTGGGGCTATGACCTGGGCAAGACCATTGTCCGCAACACGACCGGCACCGCGCCCGACGGCTCCTTCTCCATCGCCCAGATCTCCGCCGCGGGCTTCTTCTCCGCCATCCCCATGACCGCCATAACCGCCCCCTTCGAGCGCGTAAAGGTCATCCTGCAGGTCCAGGACCAGCGCCTCGCCCCCGGCGAGAAGCCCCGCTACAACGGCGGCCTGGACGTCGTGCGCCAGCTGTACCGCGAGGGCGGCGTGCGCTCCGTCTTCCGCGGCAGCGCCGCCACCCTCGCGCGCGACGGGCCCGGCAGCGCCGCCTACTTCGCCGCCTACGAGTACATAAAGAGGCGCCTGACCCCCGTCGACCCGGCCACGGGGAAGCCCAGCGGCCAGCTCAGCCTCACCGCCGTCACGTGTGCCGGCGCCGCCGCCGGCGTCGCCATGTGGATCCCCGTCTTCCCCGTCGACACCGTCAAGTCGCGCCTGCAGACCGCCGAGGGCAACGTCACCGTCGGCGGCATCATTCGGGAGCTGTACGGCAAGGGCGGCATCAAGTCCTTCTTCCCTGGCTTCGGCCCGGCCCTGGCTCGGGCTGTCCCCGCCAATGCTGCCACCTTCCTGGGAGTCGAGCTTGCGCACCAGGCCATGAACAAGGCCTTTGGGTGAGCTTGGAGTATGTATGCATGGGTGTGTGTGGATCTGAAGAATAAACAGCGAGGCGCCGTACAATAGATGATACCTTTGTGGGTGGGTTTGGGTGGTTGCAGGTGCTTGTTATCAGAGCCGCATCACCTCAGTCCACACTGAGCACGGTCTAGAAAAAGGGTATTGACGGATCGGCCCGGGACTCCTTGAAGCGTTCTGCTAAATTTCCAAATTCATTGGGGCCTATAGACTTGCCAGGCACATGTCTGAGTTCCCTATTTTTGTCTATGTAGAAAAGTATCTAGAATACAAGCGAATACAATTCTGCACTGCGTTCCAGGGTTGTCGCTATCGAGCAGAAAAGTCGAAACGCCTAGTCGAGATACTTCCCACCGCACCGCACACAGACGTCGCCCGTGATGTGCCTCCTCACGACGTCGGCCTCGCCCGCCTTGCCCGCCGGCAGCAGCACCTTCTCGATGAGGTAGCCGAGGTTGATGCACCGCGACCGGCACACCCCACAGCAGCGCGATATCCCGGGCTCCCCGATCGCCAGGCCCGACGCGCCGCACACCGCGACCCGGTGCCCGTTCCCGCACACGCAGTCCAGCTGGGCGCCGCCGGCAGCGGCAGCAGCAGCAGCCTCGTTGCCGTCCTCCCCCTGGCCGGCGGCGGCGGCGGCCGCCGCCGCCGTCGCCGTGGGGATGGGCCCGAACCTGGTGCTGCCGTCGTCGCAGATGCCGCACGTCTGGCGCTCCGCGAACGGCCGGAAGATGTCCCTGACGCGGTCGCGCCGCGCCTGCGCCAGCGCGTCCCTGGCCTCCTGCGCCGCGCTCTCCGGGCTGATGGTCCCGTCCTCGGCGACCGAGGGGTACGCGTAGTGCGTGATGCCCGGCACGCCCGGCCCGCCGCCGTACATCCACTCCCACAGCCTGGCCTCGGTGGTGAGGTTGTCCGTGCTGGCCGAGTTGTCCTCCTCCCCCGCGCCGAGTGTGCCGCCGAGGCTGGGGTCGAGGAAGTCCTCCTGCCGCAACGGCCTCTGTTGCTGCAGCTGCTGCAGCTGCAGCGCTTCCTGCTGTTGCCGGGCCCGCGCCGTGCTGCGCTCCGTGTACGCGAACATGACGTTGCTGCGGTGGCTGTGCCAGCCGCCTCGCTCGGGTTTCTGCGTCAGCTGTGGCGTGGTGAGCACCGCCGTCGTCCCGCCGCCCGGCGAGATCGTGAGCCCCCAGATGCGCATGCGGTGCGGGTAGACGTCCGGTCCCGCCTGGCCGTCCTCGGGTGCGGCTTCATCGTCCGAGGCTTCTTCTGATCCGGCTCCGTCATTCTCGTCATCGTAGAGCCCCTCATCGGCCGCTGCGGCCCCATCATCGGGCCCGATGCCGTCCTCGCCGTCCTCCCCGTCCTCGCCGAAGATGCCGACGCGCCCCGCCAGGCCCTGCGGCAACATCGAGCTGATCTTCTCCTGGATCTCAGCTACCCATTGTGGCTCTCCTTCCTGGTCCCCGGGTTTCGTCAGGTTTGACTCCCACCAGTCACGGTTCGTAGCTGTTGCGGAGAGTCGGACGGCAGTGTAGGAAGGTACCAACAAAGGGCTGTCTGTTGGGGGCCTAGCTGGATGGACAACAAGCCCTGTGATGGGGTTGGTGATAGTATCGTGGTCCGGAACTGAGGTGTTGCACTGATCTGTGGAGTGTTCCGTCTTCGGCCTATTTGGATTGCTATGGGCGAGGTCGACTTCAAAAGGCAGGGCGATGAGCGGCGTGGCGATGACGCCACGGCAGAGGCTGGTGTCGGAGACAGACCAGACCTTGTTCTCAAATTCGAGGAAGGCATCTGGGCCCAGGTAAATGCAGCGGCCGTTCCAATCATTGGGGTCGACGGTGATTTTCGGTACCTCACTGGGCCTCCAGCTCGGGACATTGACTGTGACTCTCCGGAACCCAACATAGTTCCTCTCCATGTAAGATATTGCACAAGTCCATGAGTCCTTCGACCGAGTCCAAGGGCTCCATCGTACGCAGTAGCTGGAATTTCCAGGCACATAGTCTGGATCATTGATCTGCTGCCGATGTTAGCTCAAATCTCGGACACGGTGGGTTTTCAACTCACGTCCTGCTGCCCATGGGGCGCCTCGACCTCGAACCTGCAGACCTCCTGCACATTCCAAACCGCCTCCTCCAGCCCCTCATCCTTGGTTCTTCTGTACTCAGTTCCCACAGATAGTATGACCAACTCCCTCAGGTCGTTCATGTAGCCAAGCAATGATTTCCCGGGCCCGATTTCCTGGCTCCAAGAGAATGCCTTTATAAATTCTCCGTACCCATACTCTTCCTGTCCGGGCACGACAAAATTCTCACCCACTGCCCACAGAACCACCCAGCTGGCCAGGTCTCTGGCCGCCCCCTTGCCTTTGGCAGCCATGCTTCTCAATGGCCGCACCGTGCTGCCAAAGGGCAGCGCGCAGCCCTCACCATAGATGGCTAGGCTGCCGCACCCGGTGAGAACGCCCAGCACTGGCCGCCGGTTGCGGCCGATCCCACTCGGCGACCACTCGATGGAGACGACGTGGTTCATGCTGGTGCCCGCGGAGCCGATCACGCCGACGCCGGCGCCCGGGTGGCGGTTGACCTCGTGGAAGGGGATGACGGCGCCGCTCTCCATGTACTCGGCCTCCTGCTCGGCGTCCTTGGGCATGGCCTCGAGGATGTGGGTGACGTCGCGGTCGAGGTGGTCGCGCACGTTGGTGTGCAGCAGCGGCATCTCCCGGCCGGCCGCCTCCCAGACGTGCGCGTTGAGCTCCGCGCTCAGGTACGGCCACGACACGGGGAGGTGCCGCATGCCGTCGAAGAACTGCCGCCGCGGGTCGGACGTGTCGAGCGGGTCGATGTTGGCGCGCGTAGCCGCCTGGTGCGTGTCGTCCCCGTCGCCGCCGGGCCTGGCCGCGCCGTTTAGCTGGCTGACCTGGGCGGGCTCGATGTCGTCGTCCTCCGAGTCTTCCTCCAGCCGGTCCTCGTCGTCGTCGTCTCCTTCGCCGTATCTCTTGGGCAGGCGCGAGGAGAGGTACCCGTCCTGAACCTGCTGGTCGGGCGGCTCGTCATCGGCCATGGGCTCGTCTGCATCTTCGCCCTCATCATTTGGGTCCAGGAGGGGAAACTCCGGCAGGAACACTATCAGCGAGTCATCGGCTGCAACTGCCAGCTCTGCGTCGCAAGACCATGCGATCGCTCTGGGGTTGAGCGGTTTTGTATTAAGATTGAGGCTGCGTAAAGGTAGTATCTGCAACTTGGCGTGTGAGACATGGTGGTCGATGTCAAAAAGGATAGGAGCAGGGTCTGCCTACCTTTGAGTCCTTCATCCTGGGCAACGAGGCGAGCTCATCTGAGCGCTGGAGAACTCGAATTCCGCTTCAAGGCCTCAAGTTACTCCAAAATCAATTAACGAGAGGTTTTTACAGTCGTTGTTGTTGTGGTTGGGCATGGTACGGTCAACCACTGCAGCATGGTATCTATTGGATTGAAAGGGTCAAGTTTTTGTACGGTTTCGCGCTCCCCAGTTAACGTGATTTCGAGTCTCAAATGACCTCCCAAAATCGCCCCATTCCGAAGCAGCCTCAAATCTCATGCTTCATTTGCCAGCCTGTTGGAAAACATCTAAATCATTATTCTTTAATTTTTCATCTCTCGAACTTCTGTTCCTAGTGAACGGTTGGTCATTTTGCTCCCTTCGGCTTGTGATTGCAGCACATCTCACTACTACCTACTCACACTATGGGCGTCCTCGGGGAGAGAGGCCTGAAATCACCAAGTGCTAAGGTTCATACTCGACGGGGATCAATGACAAATACGCAATCGCTTATCATGAAATTAGGTGACAATGCTATCTGGCCGACTTTTCCAAAAATGAGCCCAGGCCCCAAAGCGAGACACAACCTCCCACCACAACGGCTCCAAGAAGCTTCTTGGCCCACCAATTCTCATCTGTCAGTGGCTTGGCAGACTTCACCCTGTTGTTGGCAGACTCCCGTCGTCTCTTTTCTTGTTGCGCCACACTGTTCTCCTCGGCCTCGCTCTCGCTCTCGCCCGCTCGCTTCCTCAACTCCGCTATGTGCTTGCTGAGTGCCAGCAGGTCCTCCTCGAGCGTGTTGTTCCTTGTTCCATCCACTTCAACGTTCTGGACATTGCCAAAGAAGTCCGTCACCAGTCTCGCCCTGGCTGCCGTTTCCCCGCCGGGGAACAAGTCGTACCGCACGCCGGCGTGCGAGTGGATCTTCTCATATGTGTAGCTATCGAACAGGTCGCCCAGCGTCTTCTTGCTGCTGAGGTCGCGCACCTCGCCCTCGAGGAACTCGAGGTTGTAGTATGTGTACCTGTCGATGACGGCCACACCGACGTCGTTATCCGCATGGTGAGAGTACGAGGACTGGTCGAGCTCCGAGGAACCGGTGGCGATGATGTTTGGGGAGTAGAGCTTTGTGTACATCGTGTTTGCTTGGCAGGTGTCGATCATGAAGAGGATCTCGTGGTACCTGCGGTAGGATGCTGTTAGTCTTCTGCTGCGGCGTCGTGGCTGCAGGGTGACGGGGCAATACCTCTTCTTCTCCCACATCTGCTCAAATGCGTCTGCCAGATCAAAAGCGCCGATCTCTTCCGCATCCTGGAATTTCAGAAACTCGTTCCCGCCATGGCCTGTCATGTAGACCAGGATGTTGCTCCGATCGTCGGTCAAGAGACGCTTGCTCCTGGGCGTCTCCTTGCCAACGCGATCTGTCAGGAGACGGATGAAGTTCTCGACTGTCACCTCGTAGCCCCTGTAGTCGACCTCGATGTTGTCGCCGTACAGGTCGACTGCGCGGTCGGCGTTGGAGTAGACGGTGCCGGGGAATGCGTTGCGCGGGTTGCAGGCCATGTCATCTGGCAGCATGAGGATGATCTGGGAGTCCGGAATTCCAAGGCGCTTGACGGTGCGGTATATGGAGAGGACGTTGGCGAGGTGGCGGTAGTTGAACCAGAATCGCGATGTGCAGACGAGAACGGCCCAGTTGCTGGTATGTTCTGCGGAAACGAGGGCCGCGCTGAGGACGGCGGCGGCCAGCAGCGCCGGGAGCTGGAGGAAGCCGGAGAGCTTCATGGTGGCGGTATGGAGAGCGCCTCAGCTCGATATCTCCAGCACACGCAGGTTGCTCGTCGCGCAGGGTTGCGAAGAGAAAGTCGGGCGGAGCTTGGGTGGAAGTGAGGTGGAATGTGGTGGATTTGTAAGAGCAATTGATCGGTACGTCGATTGACAGACAGTACTAGTGCACGTACCTGAGTGACCCTGACAGCTTGACAGCCAGGGGGTGAAGTGGGGGCTCTAACTTTCTTTAGCATGCACATACAAGGTCTTGCTCACACTCCAGAAAACGCCACTATCCTACTAGGAACCTTACAAAGTTGTACCAAGACTTTTTCGGCATTGCTGTAGTGCAAACCTTTACAGACAATAGCATTAGTGCGTGCAAATGACTTGGGTGACAATGTGATGTATCTGACTTATACTTGATTAGCATTCTCTTCCTGCCCGTCAGCTTCTGTACTTTCTTTATGGGCAATGAAACACGCCTTTCTATTCTATGCTTTCTGACAATACCAACAGTTTGTATCACTTCCGCTGTGGTAGCCGGAGTACTTGTATGTATCTGGATTCAGATAATTACTAGCAAAAAGGGAGCCAACTGATGCTGATCGCTGCTTTTGTGGGAACATGTTTGGCTGTGTGTGGTCATATTTCTCTGGATTCTACAAATTGGGCGCCTTAGGTAGTTGAGGGAGAGACTTCATTGGCGGTTCTAGCCGACGGAGGCAAGGTTTTTGACAGAGGAGAGGGGCAAGTTGACTTGTAAAATGAGTATGAAGAGAGTTCTTGGTTATCTCTTATCTGATGAGAGTTGAAATCAAGTGAGTCAATATGAAAAAGCAGTGACTTTACAGATGTGACTCTCTTGAGGAATCACGCCGTGTGACTACCGGTAGTGTAAGTTGGCCTTGGGGTTGACGATCTTCGGGCGGCTTCGAGCTGGTCTCGACTAGCCTCGTCTTAAGGCTATCGCATTATTCTTTACCCTACAATGATAATATGTGTTGGCAAAGGAGCCCAACTTAGAGCACCATGAAACCGCCGTTCAACCTCCAGGCCCAAAACTGCTTGCAGCGTATTGCAGACGCTCTAATTATGCATAGTAATGTTCTTGTCGGCAACCAATGAAAATATTGTGGTGTCTGCAATCTATGTCCGAGCAATAATCCAGTAATTCGAAGTCAATTTCGGCCTCAAGATATTTCTGTCGTTAGAAATGTTTAGTCTGCTGTTCGTTCCAAAGAGAGCAGATATCCGCACCAATAAAAACGGAGGGAGCATTGTCCCACCACAGAAGACCGGAGAGCATCGCCCAAGCCAGCTCCATGTTACGGGATAATATTGGTTGAAGCAACCTAGAGCGAGAGACTGTCTCGGTCGAAAGCGTGGGCGCCATGCTCATGTTGGGTGGGCTACTAACTTGGTCAACATGTACCGTCCGGCCGTCTGCAATTTCTTCCGGATCGCGGGGGTCGCTTGCGCTGGGTACGGGACCACGCCAGGCAGAGTCGGCTTCTACGCCACGCGCAGGTTTGGTAGATCATGGAGCAATGGGTTGTACCTATGACTAGCTAGAGTGGTGTAGTTAGATACATGGATACATACTGGCATGATGTGCAATATAAAATGAGACTATGGGATGAGAAGGGTGAGATATGGTACTTTTTAGCTGAACTTGGCCGGCTTCACCAAACCAGGGGACAGAGTCGCTTGCAACATTGAATGCTTGTTAACGTCAGGCCGTAATGTTGTAGTGGCATTGTAAAGTCATACATATATGTACACACTCTTCACAATTCTGATTTGTTGCACTACTAATGGCATGAATATGTGCGTGTGTGCGTGTGTGTGTGTATGTTTGTAGTATATACCAAGTTGATGAGGATGAGGCCATCAAGGTGTACTTTGGTACGGTGGAGCTTGGAGGACCCGCTTGCTGCAGCTGGCATGTGACGGAAGATTGCGCGGCGCAGTCTTGCAGTTTGCATGCAGCTTGCAGAAGCGGGGAGCTGCAAATGATGCCAGGGCTGGGGCAGGCTGACAGGCTGACAGGCTGGTGGGCTGGTGGGCTGCGGCAGGGCCGGGTGGAGGAAGGACCCCGCGACGGCGAGTCGCACAGCATCGGCTAGGCCCCAGGCGGATGCGCTGCGACAGGAGGCGATGAGGCGTCGTGAGAGATCCAGAATGACGTGTTATACTACCTATAGGTGTGTACAGTAGCAGTCGCACAAGACCAGCGGTTTTTTTGTCGGCTAAAATGGCTGCCGAATTCAACCTGTCGTTGGTCAGGAGGCCCCTATTCGATCTAGACAGACCTGACAGACCACTCGGCAGCATACCAAGTAGATACCTGTCTATTTCATCACGGCCGTCTGTAGGCCGTAGTGGTCCTGGTGACCAGAATCCGTCCCTATCATTAATTATTAATCTTATAATATGACAATCCCAGGGACCATTTGACTTTTGAGATCTAGATCCAAAGTCAGGAACAGGAACAGATCCGTGCTCTTCTCTTTTTCTCTATCCCCCCCCCTCTCTCTCTCTTTGCCCACGGACTTGTCCGTCGCGACCTTTGTCTCGAAAACAACCCCTTCGTGTCCCTTCAGCCGTCTCTTCACGGTCTTGGCCTCGCCCGTCCGAAAATAGTGACACAGCGCGCACACACGCTCACTCGCACACTCGCACACACGCTCACTCGATCCTTCCAGGGTCACCCGTCAGAGTCAGAGGTCAGGTTGCAGGTCGCAGGTCGCAGGTCGCAAAGGCCGCAGGGTCCATTCCGCCACACTGCCTGTGCTGGCGCTGGTGCTGGTGCTGCTGCGTCGTGTGCGTGTTGCATAATACGACACCGGCCTAATCGTGCAGCTCAAACAGCCCCCAAGGCGCATCCGGAACCTCGCGTTTTACTCGATTACTCGCAACCTCCCTGCTTTGTTATAAGAAAAATCTGCCGGGATCAACTCAGGTTCACACTTTTACGACACTTGACAACACAAAACCGTCTGTCTCACCAGCCACCACCTTCTGCTTGTTACCAGACTCTTCCTACCTACCTACCTACCATCCAGCCGCGGTCTCCTCCAAAGTTCCAGTCCAAAGCAAGAGTCAGCCAGGCCGGAGGCTATCTCCGCGGTTCAACCCAACGGCTGCCGGAGTTAGTCTCGTCTTGCGACCCACCACGTCGAGACCGCCGGAGCCGGCATCAGCACGTGGGCCACCCTGTCCGTCCACCACCGCACCGCACCGTACCCGCACCGTCTCCTACGTACCATTCATACCATCATTACCTAACGGGGGGCAGCCCGCCTTTCCTCTTGCCCACCCCATCACCGATCCGATCGTCAACGACTTGCGAATTCACTAGCTCTTTGTCGAGAGCCCCAGGTCCCCAAGCCCAACGCACTTCCTCTTCCGCTTCCGATCTGCTAGACCCATTCCAAAAAAGAAAAAAGAGAAAAACCCTCATCAGCCATGGGCCGCGCTCCGGCCTACATCTTCGTCGTAAGGTAGGCCACATTCCTGTCCGCGAAATCCCCCCCCCCGGCTCATCCACTCGGCATCACCGCCCAGGACTGACCACACCGACCTTAACTTGGACTTTCCGGCGTACTGGTTGCTGACGTTGCTCCTTGCCACAGACACGGAAACAGACTTGACGCAGCCAATAAGCAGTGGCACCTCCAATCACCCACTCCATACGACCCTCCCCTGACGTACAGCGGCTGGAACCAGGCAAGGGCGGTCGGACAGAGGATCGGCGAGATCTTGCGGGATGGCGACAGGGAGAGGGACAAGGAACGGCAGGCCGACCCGTCTGCCGCTGACGGTGACCCGAGGAAGCGTCGAAAGTACAAGGTCGTCATACACAGCTCGCCTTTCCTGCGCTGCATCCAGACCTCGATAGGCATCAGCGCCGGCCTTGCCTCCATACCGGAGCCTGCCCCGCCCACTGCCGCCCGGTCATCTTCCGCACACTCCGTCACAAATTCTCGACTCCGAGCAACCGTACAGCCTGACGTCTCTGTGCCACCGCCGACCCCACCTACGAGCTCGCGTCCCGGTTCGAGAGCGAAGCCCGCCATACAGAAGACTGTCCTGAGGCTCGACGCCTTCCTCGGAGAATGGCTCACCCCGGGCTACTTCGAGCTCATCACCCCGCCGCCCGGCTCAGGTCTGATGCTGGCTAGTGCCAAGGCCGAGCTGCTGCGGAAGGAGGATTACTCCAGTTATCCCGGCCTTGCTGCGCCCCAGGCCCAAAACAACTCATCGCTCCAGTCGCCCAGGGCCGGTCAGATGTGGGGCCAGTCCCCGGTTGTCGCAACGCCTGAAAATGGCCTGGAAAACATGGGCAGCCTGGCCGAGGCAATGAGACGGGCCGGCAGGAGTGACAGCGTGACGAGCAACGGAGAGTCACATCTGATATCCGGCGGTGCTTATGTTGCCCCTGTGCCCACGTATGCGCTTTCACACAACGCGGAAATTCCGCGGGGTTATGTTCCTCACGCCAGAGACAACTGCTGCGATGTTGACTACCAGTGGGACTCGATGCGGGGGCCGTTGGACTGGGGCGACGGAGGATCGTACGGCGAGGAGTGGACCGCCATGCACCATAGGTTCCGCAAGGGCTTGCAGAACCTGGTCGACTGGTACGCCAGTCATGAGCACCCGGCGGATATGGTGACCAAGGAGAGGCGGGACAGCGTTACCGCAAGCGACGACGCGATCGATGACGAGGATGAGGACGTAGAGACGGAATCGGTGGTCATTCTCGTTTCCCACGGTGCCGGCTGTAATGCCCTGATCGGGGCCATCACACATCAACCTGTCTTGACAGATGTCAGCTTGGCGTCATTGACCTCTGCGGTACGAAAGCCTGGAAAGGACGACATCGGCCATGGGACGGGGCCTGACCGGGCCAGAGGTGCCCACGGCACCCACGCTGACGCATCATCTGGCCTGGTCGCTATCCATCAGTGCTACGACCTTAGGCTCTTTGCAAGTACCGAGCATTTGACCTCGACAAGATCGGGGCGCTCAGGGTCGGTGACGGCACAGAATCGGGGCCGGCTTTCTAACGCGTTCGCGTCGTCTCCCCTGAGCGGGAACGATGGCGCCGGCAGCCGAAGCTCTTCCGCAGCTGCCAGTCTGGGCAGCATGAGGCGGGACTCGGGGGCTTCGTCGCGGCTGGCAAGCCGGCTCGGGCTGAGCACGAATGGTCTGGGAAGTGGAGGAGGTATCACTGTCGGTAGCGGTGTGACTTCTTTCATGAAGCAGACGCCAACGTCAGCCGCCGGTGGGCTCTGGTCCCCGCTTCGGAACACCCTGGACACGCCGGATGAGGGTGACGATGACGACTTCCTCCCCAACTTCACAAGTTTCGACATCGTGTCGCCGAGCACGAAAGCTGAGGAGTCCGGCAAGTCAGCCGCTGAGCGCCCAAGTACCCCCAAGACGAATGGAAACGGAGTGGGCAGGAACAGAGCAGACAGCCGTGTTTCGCCGCGAGCAATGCCAGGCGCCCAGCCTCCACGTCAAGATGATGAGGAGCGCCACGCTGTGTCCGCACTGCCACAGCTGGGGTCAGGGACGGGTGGACTATGGGGGAGCCCCAAGCCGCTCGGCGAAACAGAGATACCGCGTGATCTGACACCCCACAAACGAAGGTGGACGATGACCGAGGGATGGTCGTGAACTTTCAAAGTCGAACAGGAAGCATTCCCAGGTTGGTTTAATACCGAGACGATCGCATATGGAAAAAAAAGATGGGTGGCCTAGCATTTTTGGGAGTCATTCAAAAAGGGATACCATGAAAGGGTTTTTCTGTGCGTCATAATCATGGTCCACACTCTGGTTTTGTAGTGTAGGGCCCGGGGAAAAGTAGATGTTATTTAATGCAAGGTTGCCCGAGAAATCCGTTATGGTGTCCACGGTCTACGCCCCCTAGGTCTGTCTCACAAGGTAGTATACGAGGTCGGAACGCCGAGGAGTTGCCTGCCAACATGCCGAACAATCCCGAGTCTTCAGCCCTATGGTATACAAGCTCGTCGGGAGAGGGGGCTCTTGATGCGGCGGAACACATAAAACATAAGTTTTGTGGTTGGGTCTTGCTACACTCATGAGTCTAAACTTCCCCACAAATCTGGAACTCTATCTTGAGCTTAATTGCCCCGTTGGCCCCCGCCCCCCCCCCCCGGGGCCCAAGGTTCGACCTCCGTCGTGGCCAGCTTGCTGTTCGGGACCGATCCCGAAGTGACGCTGCCGGTGCAGCCAGAGATGTGTGATAGGCAATGCCGTGGAACCGCCGGGTCGTGGTGCTTGCAGAACATTCCGAGGTGACACACCTCTGGTCAATGGGAATGCCCGCTCGCTGTTCCACCATTCCTACCCAGCCACAGCTTGGTGCGGTCGTTGTCTTCGCTCAGGGCCGTACAGGAGCAGACAGGCTTCTGGGCCGTGGCTCGGGTTTTTTTGTTTTATTTTTATGTTTCAGTATGAAGAGGATCTGTGTTCCAATTCCTGATACCCAACCAAGTTCCGGGCGCCAGAGTCGTGCCCAACGGTTCACGGCGCGCGGCTGGCCTGCGAAGAGGTCAGACAAGCACCTTAAGTTAACCAGTTGGACCGGAATACACGATGGAAGTTGATGCGAGAGCATCAAAGATAAATCGCTCTTTTTTCAATCATTTTGTAGTTGCACCTTGAATCCTGAAGCATGTCTCGCGGGCTGTCTGGCTGTTCGGGGCACGCGTACCGTCGGCGAGTACACCTGCCGAGCAAACAGAGTTTGGCCAATCATTTAACATGGATTTCCTGTCACTTCCCACTTTTCGGCCTTGCCCGCCAGACCCAGACCCTCCCCGACCTTTCCTCCCAAGAAGAGTGATGTCCCCCCCAAAAAAACAAGAAAAAACAAGAAAAAAACAGAACAGGAGTTGAATAAACTTTCGCAGGGTTCCATCGCTAGTAATGATGAATCCGACAAACAGCATCCCAGGGATGCAGCATTAATGTGCGTGCAGCTTTCCCTAACATACTTAGAAAACAAGCACAGTCCTTAGCCGCGGATCCCAGCATCAGGCCATCCTGATTGACATTTTGGTCCAGAGTGGATGATCGGAGCAATTGATTGGATCCGTAAATGCGGTCGGCGCATCTCAGGACAGCTCGCTACGGACATGCTGTGGCCACCAGTCGAGTAGCTGACCTCATGTTCCCACCAAGGTGTAATGGAAGTATAAGGAGTCTTCACAGGCCCCAACGGGTCATTGTGCTATAGATACTTCGTCTTTTCAGGCATCCTCCTAACTCCACCATCATTCCTAAGAATGAGGCTACAGGTGAAAGGAAACACTGACGGTCTCGAAAGCGGGGCGGTTGGGTTGGTACCTGCATCAGAGGTGTGATCTTCAAGTTCACAAACTCCCGGGGCGGCTGTCGTCCAAGAGCCCTGGACGATGAGCTCGTGGGTATGGGCAGTTTTATTGGAATACAAGCAGGTTGGCACAGGTGAATCCTCCGTAACCATTGGATAAGTCGAGGATGATGGTGGTATGTAAGATGACGTCTGCCTTGCTTATTTCCAGATGAAGCACACTGTGGAGAAGGCAAGCAAGCACCCAATAATTATTAAGGTCATGGAAGTGTTTTCCCACCATGAAACTGGCCGATGACGGCCTTGTCGAGCTGGATTTTAAGGTTTCTGAGCCCTGCTATCATCAATCTGCAGAATATTTGAAGGTCTGGAGCCGGCGGAGAAAGGCGGGTTGTGCAGGATGGGTTCTGGTGGGGAGAAGGGAGGGCGGACCGTCCCTATTGTGGCCTGCGTTTGAGGATTAGAGCGAGCTGCAGTGGTTGACTCGATGAGATCGAGTAACAGATGCGGAGTTGTGGGGGAAGAGGCGTGATAAGCCGCTATCTGTGCTCTGACGGCTTATCTATGCCATCTAGCCCGTCCCCCTGCAGCCTCGATGGGCTGGTGGTTCCCGGTACTTCGTGTTTAGGGCAAACAAGCACCCAGGATGCTTGTACCGCTCGGTACCTAGTTACTTGGGACATGCCATGTCGAGCTCCGAGGGGATGCCGCTATCTCACACCCAGCCATGAGTTACTCCCAAGGTTCACGTGTGCAGTTTAGCTTTTTTTTCCGCTGTGGTAGCCAATTGGACATTATCGGATTGACCGATGGCACAGGCCAAGAGGCGGGCACATATCTGATATCTCTCATTCTTTCTCCACGGCCGCTCACGGAAGTCGAGACTAAGTTGCCCAGGCAGTCGAGCGGCGGGGTGGATCATCCAGGCCAAGCGTGGCCTTACATGTCATGTCGCTGTTACATAGTATGTCGTACACACAATTCCGCGTGTCCTGCCAGGCCCAGAACGTTAGTATCCGGACTTAGCTGTTAACACCACCAAAACCATTTGGTTTCAACAGCAACTTACGCAATAACTATAGAGGGTGTGATATGATTTACTAACATAATAATATTCAGAATTAAATAACGAATATTTTACATATATATTTTAATTCTAAATTCTTTGTATTAGTGTTTTTTTTTCTTAGAGGTGGGATGCAGTAGAACCTCACCTTAGCTGTGGCCGGGTACTAACGTTCCCGTCCTGCCTGCACGGCAATCTCTGCAAACTTACCAGGGTCTCGCAATTAGCTTTGCCTCCTAGGCGACTAGGGCCGCGGGGCGTGGGGATCTTATCAGTCTCGGGCGATGCGATCCCCATAGTCGCACGACCACTCGGTGTTAGCCCCAGAAATATGACCTGCACAAACTCAGCCAGTTGGTCTTTGGGAATATAATGGGATCCCAGGAGTATATAATAGAACGACATGACCCCTCTCTCATCTTTCGCGTGAATACTTCGCGCCATATGTTGTTCGTCTTTCTTTGAAGACGGGACTACACCGACTCGTCCCCGCTTACCTGCTTCCCGTTCCTTGAGACCACCACCTCTGCTCTGCAGCAGCCCCAGCCCCACCAGTTGAACAGCCATGGACCAGAGCAGGGGCGCCCGCCTCAGGCGATGGGGCGACAAGCTCGCCGTCGAGAACGAGCCGGGCCTGACCACCGCCCAGCTCATGCTCACCAACCTCGACCTCAAGCCCGTCGAGCCCGAGCGCCGGCAGTGGGGGCCCTGGAACTTCGTGGGCTTCTGGATCGCGGACTCGTTCAACATCAACACGTGGATGATCTCCAGCTCCATGGTCGTCGCGGGCCTGTCGTGGTGGCAGTCGTGGCTCTGCGTCTGGATCGGCTACACCCTCGCCGCCTGCTTTGTCTGTTTGACGGGTAGGATCGGTGCCATGTATCACATCGGTTTCCCTGTTGTCAACCGTTCTTCCTTTGGCATCTGGGGCTCTCTGTGGCCTGTCTTCAACAGGGCGGCGATGGCGTGCATTTGGTATGGCGTGCAGTCTTATATCGGCGGGAGATGTGTCTATCTGATGATCCGGTCTATCTGGAAGAGCTGGGTAGGCCAACAAGCCCACTTCATCGCAATGCGAGGAATCCAGGCGCTGACACTGTATTGTAGGACCGAAACACTATCCCGAACACCTTTCCCGAGGACTCTGGCACTACCACGGCTGACTGGGTCAGCTTCTTCCTCTTTTGGCTCATCTCTCTCCCGGCCATCTGGTTTCCAGTGCACAAGATTCGCCATCTCTTCACAGTCAAGGCGTATTTCGTGCCCTGCGCAGGACTCGCCTTCCTCATCTGGGCCATTGTCCGCGCCGGTGGCATCGGCCCCATTGTCCACCAGCCTGCCAGCCTATCAGGGTCGGCACTGGGATGGGAGTTTGTCAAGGGCGTCATGAGCGCCATCGCAAACTTCGCGACACTGATCGTCAACGACCCCGACTTCTCGAGATTCGCAACCAAGCCCAGCGACGCGCTCCTGCCGCAGCTGATCACCATCCCGATGGGCTTCGCTGTGACCAGCTTCATCGGCATATTCGTCTCGTCGAGCTCGGCCATCATCTACAACACCGACCCGGTCTGGGACCCCCTGGTCCTGCTGGAGCATTTCATTGACGACGGGGGCTCGGGCCAGCGCTTCGGCGTCTTCGTCATCGCCACGGCTTTCGCGCTGGCCCAGCTGGGCACCAACATCGCGGCCAACTCCGTCAGCGCGGGAACCGACTTGACGGCCTTGTTCCCTCGGTTTTTGAACATTCGCCGAGGCGGTTACATTTGCGCCGCCGTCGGTCTCGCAATGTGCCCTTACACGCTTCTCACCGACTCCAATAAGTTCACTACCTACCTGTCAGCTTATTCAGTATTCCTGTCGTCGATCGCTGGTGTCATGTGCGCGGACTACTATATCGTCAGGAAGGGCTACCTTGAGATCAAGGAGCTCTACGACGCCCGGAGAAGCGGACCGTACTATTTCACCTACGGCATCCATTGGAGGGCTTACGTGGCCTACATGTAAGTCTATAGAAACTTGTGCAGTCGTCTGGGCCCCATTCCGGGTGGATTACGCTAACAAGATTCATCATATAGTGCGGGTATCCTCATCAACGTCGTGGGCTTCGCGGGCGCGATCGGCCGTGACGTCCCCGACGGCGCAACATATCTTTACAACATCAACTTCTTCGGCGGCTTCATCGTCTCCGGAGCCGTTTACTGGACGCTATGCAAGATATCCCCGATCCCTGCGTGTAGCGACACTTGGATGGAGGTCGGCGATGCAATCGACGATGTACAACTTGCATATGATGGTAGCGATGTTGAGAGAAGTGACAAGCTCGATGGGGACACGAAGATGGTATGATTGTTTGGAAATGAGAGAATTATTATCTTTGCGATCTCTTGGAAAATATTAATTTTTCACCTTGATTAATGATGCTACTGTCTCGGTGATGCCATGAATAGTGAGTGGCATTTGAACCTGATAGATGACGATGATTAGCTGGCCTCGCCTCAAAGATATTTCTACTAGAGCAAATATCAGGTAAATACGTACTGAAATCAACGACTCCCTTGAATTCAGATCTAACAATCCATCGCATTATGTTACCTATTCAAGTTGCATCGCAGGTTCACCGAAACATTTCTCGCAGCTGTTGTCAACCCACGGCCCGGTGCACTCCCAACAGAACTCATAACCACAAGGACCTGTGCCGAATATCAGTTGATCATGCTACTAGAAAGATGAGATACAATTTTGCACTCACAAGTCATATGCATACTGTGATGTCAGAGCCATGTTAGCAAAAGCCATCCAGATCGTAAGAAACAAGCTGGGACAGCCGAAGGCAACCCAAGAAACTCACCACCCCTCGTTCTTCTCGATCCTCTTCGCGCACTGAGGACAACCCTTGGTCGACACCGCGATCAACCACTCGCTCTGCTCATCCTCCGCCTTCCTCCTGAGGACCTCACCAAGTCTCGCCCGCCTCTCCGCATCTGCCCTCGCACGATCCTCTTCATACCGCAGCGTCTCCAGCCTCGCGCGCTCCTCCCTCGCCGCGTTCTCCTCCTCGCTCTCCTTTGTCCTCTTATTCTTCTCGTCGACGGTTGCGGCCGCGGAGGGCGCCCCGCGGCGCTGATGCAAGATCCTGTGCGTCCGCTCGCTCGCGCGCCTCACGGCCGCGCCGTCCCTCCGCTCGATCTCCGCGAGCTCCTGCTGCCGCTGATGCTCGCTCCTGAACCCCAGGGGGTCGGCGAGGTACCGGTCATACTCGTCGCAGGACATGTTCTCGTGCTGTCTAGAGGAGGAGGAGGACGGGTGCTGCTGCTGCTGCTGCTGCTGGTGGTGGGTGACGATACCGTGGCGGAAGCAGAACTGCGTGTTGCAGGCCGCGCATGTGACGAATGGGCGGGACTCGCCACCCTCGTGGACCTGACCTGAATTGCAGCTGGGGTCCGGGCAACGGGTGAAGTTGGGCATGCCCTTGACAGTTTCGTCGATCATTTGGGAAAGGTGACTGGAGGGGTTTCATACCGTCAGTCGTCTACGTGGAACACACAGACAAACGGGAGGAAGTCCATAGGTATATTGAGAACTTGTATACCGCAGGAATGAATTTTCTACTCACGTCTTCAAGGTTGGAGTGTCAGCATATTCTTCGATTTCGTGTGGTGAGAGCGATCTGTTGCACATGGGGCAAGTAAGACAGCCCTCTGCCCATCGTTTTGATTCTGTTTGTGACTTCAGGTGCTGCTGAATGCAGACTAGACACACGGCTGATAGGCATTTGCAACCGTTTGCTTCCGTATTTTGTGGGTATAGATTGATGTGCCTCTCCTGGCAACACACTTCACACTCCTTCACATCTGCTTCCTGTGGGCCGTAGGCCGCAAGCGCGTCATGCGTGGATGGCGTAGTTGACCTCGGCCGCTGTAAACTCAGCCGGGCTAGTTCTGCCTCTTGCAATGCCAGAGCCCTAAAAAGAACATGGTGTCAGTTGAAATCGTGTAACCAAGTTTTGGGAGCGTACAATTCAGGGTCGGTGAGGAAATCAGCCATGTCTGCGTCTATTGCGACATGGTGCCAATCAGGCTCCATGTTCGTGGATGCTTTATCGCTTCGTACCTGTTGGAGATGCCCAGAGGCACGGCTGAGGCTGACGGATTTTCGTTAGCAACTTGAGGAGGCTCAGTCCCGAGAGTCCCGCTAGGCATTGTTGGTGTATCCAGGTTGACGTAAAGAGCCGGATTTGGAGAGCCTTGACTGTCACGAGGCGGAGAGTTTCCAAGAGGACAGGTCACTCTTCTTGGAACGAGGTAACTGCGAATTTGTAGAGGATTTGAGACCAGAGGAGGCGATTGGTAAACAACACCTCGGTATGGTTTTTGTCTAGGGTTGTATGTCATGTCTTCCGCTGACGCTGCAATGAGAATATGAAGCATGTACTGGGAACACCTAGACTCTTAATGGCTTTGAAAAGCAGCGGAGATTAAGCAATAGGCACACCTAGGTTCACGTGCCTTTTGTACACGTGTAGTGTGCTTGCCGCAATATAGTGACTGGAAAATCGCGTAGACGTTTGTCACGACGCCCATTGCTGTCTGCTTGGTGATCCCCTTGAGCCACAAGTCACTAATGATTCAGCAATGTATGGTCTCTCGAGAGACCAGTGAGACAGGTTTACTTCATACGGAGGAGGTAAAGAGGCGAAAAGAATGGCCACCCTCGCCACGGCGGCGTTACAGCTGTGCTCAAGTGGAATACCTTCCTTTCCATTCCATCACTGCCCGTCGTACCAGGATTCTTGTACAACAAAACTATACATGACCCCAATGGGTGAGATCATTGCGAGGGAAATTTGAGGTCACGGGGCATGAATAATTTATATTCTGGGTTTGAGAAAGACATAGGTAAAATGACGCATGTCTCTCACTTCTCCTGCCATGGTTACCCTTATACGTGGCTATGGTAGTCCTACTAACAATTAAGAATATATTCCCCATCCCTAACACGCAGAGTCATATGTCACCGGGTCCACAAACTTCACTGCCGAAGTTGTATTATACCCCAGCAGGATCAGTGTCTCGGAACCAGCCTGATACTTGGGCCAACCCATCACAGCCGTCAACCCATCCGCCGGATCGGAAGCAAATGCAGCCCACGCCTTTTGCATGGTCTCAGTCAGCCTCACCTCCTCGTCCGACGGCGCGATGCCGCTGACGCCCTCCGTGTTGCCCACAACCAGGTTGACGTCCGACCCGTGATACGCCCCGCTGTCGTAGGGTGCCTCGGGCTGGTAGAAGAGCCGCAGGCTATCCCAGCCGGCCATGTACCGCGCCCGGTAGCTCGTGATCCCCAGCCCTGCCCGCCCCTGCGCGTCCGCCGCGATCGGGCACGTGAACGTCTCCCGCTCGAAGAGCTCCCAGTCACTCTCCGGGAGGACCGTGCCCCTCGCCGCCGCCGAGATCCTGTAGAAGCCGGACTCGTGGTCGGTCTGGAGCTGGATGGCCGGGATCCGCGCCAGGCTCCCCGACGAGAGCCTCGAGGCGTACTCGGGCCGCGGGAAGACGGTGCGGCCGTCCTGGGTGACCTGGAACGCGGGCAGCGCGCGGGAGCCGGCACCTGTCGTGGGCACGCGGGCGGCTGCGGCGAGGATGGACTGTGTCGTGATATTGGGGGAGCGCATGCAGGCAAGGGTCGACTCCGAGGCACCACATCCAACGGTCCTCGAGACGTTGTACCAATTCGAGGCAGCTAGCTCGGCGCTGTTGCTTTCGAAGGATAAGACGCCACCGGAGTGAGAAACGAGCCCTGCAACTATTGGATCCTAATACGCAGATAGTCAGCTTCTCGGAGATTTGAATACCCACTCAGTCATATCACTTGGGTCCGCGGGCCTACGAGATATCATATAGTGACAATTACTCACCTGCCGAAAGGCATAGGCCCAGTTGCTCACGGCCCAGGCGCCCGACGACTGTCCTGCAATCGTGATGCGAGAAGGGTCGCCCCCGAAAGAGGCAATGTTGTCGCGAACCCACGACACGGCCATGCGCTGGTCCAAGAGGGCGAGGTTCTTGTGCTCAAGCTCCGGCGCGCCGGGGAAACCAAATATGTTCATGCGGAAATTGAATGTCACCACCACGACGTCCTGGGCGTCCGCCATAAACTCGCCGTGGTAGAATGGCGTATTGCTGGTCCCAGCTGAGAATCGCCCGCCATAAATCCACACGATCACAGGCTTCAGCGAGGCACCACCGCCAGAATCCGGTCTGGGGACGGCAGTTGGCTTTGACCAGACATTTAGCGTCAAGCAGTCCTCGCTTTGAGTCTTGTTCAGCAGATTGACGAAGTTGGCGTAGATCTGAGCGTATTGGCCAGTCGCATTCGGATAAGCAAAATATCTGGTGGGAGTTTGGGGACAATCATAGCCCTGAAGTGAGAAACCTGTCAGCCCCGTCCTGTATTCGGACCGTCCTAACATTGAGAGTGTACTCGAGTGACTCACGTAACGACTTGCATCGAAATAACCATTCGACGAGTACGGTTTCACCGGCACTGCGAACCTAAGGTCGCCAATCGGAGTTTCAGCATATGATATGCCCAGCCACTCACATACCGAAGTCTCTTGTGTACTATAATGACCAACAAATACCCCGTCGCTTGCACGAGCGGTGCAGTTGGCCAGTGCTGCACAAACTTGTACCGCAGCACAGCCAAGCCGTTTGCCAGTGCAAGACTTCATGCTGTCACTTTGTACGCCATGGACCGCAAAAAAGGAAGCAGGTGATGGCGCACTTTTACGGCCGAACGAAAATTCTGGCCATCTCAGCCGAGGCTCAAGGTGAGAGGAGTCGAGGTGTTATCAATCACTTCCCTTGCTAGCGGCTTGCCTTGGTATCCGGCCCATCAGGGCCGGCAATCCGGAGTCCGGATTACTTTGAATCCACCCGTGAACAACTAAGGTTCCAATGATGTAGGATTGGTTTGATCAAAGAGCCGACTTTGTCTTCCTAGGAAGTATAATACTACCTCTGGAGTAGGTGCTTGTTCCCATCGTATGTAGTTGGGCGTTAATGTGAAGGAATCCTATTGTTCAGATGTCGTTTTCACTGCTTTCTCACTCTCAGTCTTGCGGCTTGAGGGTTCAGAGGAAATCACCGTCATTTTGATATCCTCATCTGAAAACTCTGATCCACACCTTTTATTACGGTGCGTTCAACAGTACTAAACCATCGTTCCGGCGCCACAAATCGCTCGCCCAAACTGCCATCGGATTGAGGCAATGATTGTACCATAATGTGCCATTTTCACCGCCTTCTTGGCCAAGCGGTAAGGCGTCGCACTCGTAATGCGAAGATCGACGGTTCGATTCCGTCAGGAGGCACTGCTTTTTTTGTTTTTTGTTACCATCTTTACTCCATGGTAGCATTAGGCGCACCTGGTACGGTGGCAACAGCTCTTCTGAGGCATACTTCATCGAATGGACGCAAGCGGAGCTGAGATAAAGCGAAGGACATACGTCCTGGGACGCATTTCTATTTGGTAGATGCGTGATTATAACGGAGCAACAATTACAGCTCGTCGCCGTTGGTGGTTTTAAGAAGCTGATGGCTTGTCCTGTCCTGTCTTCAAATGCCGCTAATGCTGATGCTGGTATCATGTCTCCTGTCGATCTCTTCTTGTTGAAGACCCAATCTCAATTTCAGAAATCCACGATGATCCAAGACGCTCATGCAGACAATGCGAGACATGCATCCACTGCCAGACCAACACTATATCATCAGAATTGTTAGTAAGCCGTGACATTGAGGTAAAAATGGGGCCTAACACGGGGCGACGTACCGTCCCTCCTTCTGATAGACCACATCACTGATGATGTCCCTATCCAGGTCCGGAAACATGCCGGCCAGCGTTTCTACGACATTGGCATGTTCTGCCCTATGCAGCCTATGCGCTTCCGCTGCCTCGGCACTAGCTTGCCTGGCTGCAGCCTCCTCCACGGTATAGCGGCTCTGGTGGCTCGATACTCTTTGGACTCCTGTGCTTGGCCTCGAATCTGGCTGGGGAGTGTGTGCCGGACTGCGTCCCGATGTGCTTGAAGAGCCAGCCATCGGCTCATCACTGTCAGAGAACATCCTGCCAATTGTGGACAATGGCCTCTGGATCGTTCGGAGAAGACCAGTAATGGCAGCCTTCTCGTCGTACTCCCCGCTTTCATCATTGGAAGTGGATTGGCGCGGCGTGTATGAAGCCCGGGTTATGGCGTCATTGTCCATTGATGGTCTGGTCGACGAGGATTCCCCGAAGCCAGAGAGTGACTGCGGAGGTTTCTCTGACGTGGCCGAGGTGGGTGGTGATTCTAGCCGGTGCTTCTCGGCAATGGCAGAGACGGCAGCCTCGACATTCCTTTCGAACTCGTCATCTGAAATCGTAAGCGTCGTGCGATCCATGTTCTCGATGAACTGGACAGCACCCATCTGAGGAATCAAGTTAGCAGCTGTGGTGTGACTGGCAGGTGCTGGCCTTACTAGTGATGAGAGGTAATAACCAGCCTCCCCTCCCAGCTTCTCTTGGTTTCGGAACCTGAGGATGTATTGGACGTTTGATACTATGTGTTCCGGGTTCCCTTGAAGGGTGACATATATAAGGAGTGGCATGAAAGAGTCCGCAGATGAGTCGGATTTGGAGTGCTTAAGGAGACCTGCACTTGATGAGTATGGCTTTCACAGGCAGGGCTAGGAGTTCTGGCATACCGAAGATGACCTTGCAGCAATTGAGAATGCATATGATTTTGTCCCTCGGAGCTCGGTAAGACTTGATTTTTAATAATTCTGCCCAAGTCAGCCGTAGCCCAAGTGCCTCGTGTGGAAATCCTCTTACCTTGTTGTGCGAGCTTGAGGAAGCGTTTCCCGCTCTCGCCCACTGGTGGTATATCTAGGTGCTCTTCACGCACCCAACCATATATGTTGATCTTCTGAGCAACAACCTCGTCACGCTCGACATCTTCTTGGTGCTGGCCTCGCCGCCCAGGCCCCAGCGGTCGCTCCGCTCCTTTCCGCCGTGACTTGGAGCCTGGTATCGGCTGGGGCGGAGGTATGGCAGGGGAGAAGGTCTGGGAATACAAGCGGTTCATGACGAGCTTTTCCATTCCTTCCCGGGCATTATCAAATTCGGCATCGGACACGTCCCGCCAGACTTCACACAAGGCCATCTTGTTCGCAATGAATGCCAAGAAATCGCTGATGATCTTGACCTGCTCGTGTACCATCCACTGCCGCTTTCCGAACTCATTCAGGAACGACCGCAGGTACTTGGCAACCGGGTCTGCCTTTTTGTTCCGCAGCTGCTCGAGGAACCTGTGGAAGTCGAAAGGAAGCGCCGACTCTGGTTCGGGCTCTGGCGGCGGTGGTCGGTGCAGAGACACTGTTGGTGACATGGGGGCACCGATGCTGTCCCGGTCGTCCTTGAGCTGGCTGGCCCTGCCGGAATGAATGGACGGGTCTTTCGGAGGCACAGGGGGGCCGTGATCCTCTGGATCCTTTCCTTTGGACGCCATGCTGGTTGGCGAGGCGGAGTTGAGCCGCAGTCCTTGCATATCCTGCAACTGTTGGGCAATGTTCGGGCTCAGCGGCTCCAGACTAGAGTGCCGAGGAGGGTGTTGAACAGAGGCGGTCGAAAAAGGGGATGCAATCTCCAGCCGTGGACTCATAACCTCCTGTTCGCCTGGACCGCCCTCTCGAAACTGGGCCATGATGGTTTGGATCTCAGATGCATCGTTGTCCCGGTCATCCTCGCTTGTACGGCGTTTCTCGTCGTCTGACCGTCCTCCTCGCGAAGAGTCGAGGGACAGGCGAGGGCGGTCGGCAGCATTGGAAGGCGTCCTCGAGGGAGGCTGAGATTCGGTTGGGGTAGATGGTGTAGGGTCGACATAGGGCTTTGTCTCGACATTCAGGTATGAAGTGGCGATTGTGGTTGTTGGGGTCGTCGCAGGCTTTAGAGTTGCGACGGATGCGTTCAAGCCCTCAATGCCATCATCAGTCCTTGGTGGAGCTTCTGGGAACAAGTTGCCTGGCGCCTCCTCCTTGGACTCGGCATATTGTTGCGCATCAGCACCGGCAGTCGCAGCCGCCGTCCTAGTCGAGGGAGGCTGTGGGCAGTCGTCGAGGGAGATCAAGTCGCCGTCGGAAGGGTTGGTGGCCGCTGCATTGGAGTTGGCTTGGGCCATGTTGGCATTATGTGATGATGAAGCCAGGGGAGTTTGCTCGACCGAGCTCTTCACCTCGCCAGAGGAAGCATGCGACTCATGGTTCTGGGGAAGTGGGTTGCCGGAGCTGCTGCTGGAGCTAAGGTCGTCTGAGTTGAAGGGAGGAGACATGCATGAGGCTTTGTTGGGCGGCAGTGTCAGTGTCTCGAAGGGGGTCGGCGGGGGTTGAAGGATACCAGGTCAGGTCGTGTCTGGTTGGGCTAGTTGGTTGTCTCTTGCTTTCTCCGTCTCTCCCTAATTCTCATTGTTGCCAGCAGCTCTCTGGGGTGCCTGACAAGCTTATGCGACAGGGGATTGGGGTGGTGATCACTGTGTCAGCTGTGCACGTTTCGCATCGAGGCTGTTGCCATGCCTGCAGGCTGCCAGCCGCTGCAGCACCCAACGACCAAGGCAAGGCAAGCCGCTAACAAAGAGGCGAGCCGATAAGCTCGGGCAGGCCAGATGATCCGAGCCGTCGTGCCCCACCTGCCGCCGCTGCCGCCGAATCCTTGGCCATCTGAGTCTATGAGGAGCAGACTGCACTCTGTTATCACAGTACATAGTATCTGAGTTGTAGGGGATGGTCAGGAACTGACACATAGACAATCAATTGCCCAAGCTACTAAATAGGTACCTAGTAGCAGTAGTTGGAATCTATCCATATCACTGAGTCACGAAACAATACAAGACAAGGCTTAGCAAGCAGGCATACCTGCTTCTGCTTTGTGCCTAAGATGTTCGTGTGCAATAAGGATATGAAAGACAGGTGTGGGAGAGGCCTCTGGGGAAGCTGCATCAGGTACGTAGCTTCTCGTAGCTTCCCCCGCATGTCTTCTTCACCTTGACCTCAGCCCTACGGTTAGGCAGACCCATCTGACGCCACCACTACGACCACAACCACCGCTGCAGCTAGTGTACTTAACCCAGATAATACAGCCTCAAGTGCCTGCAGTGTCCCAAACTCCATGACAGCCGACGCCAGAACTTCTAACGCACGCGCCCTCCATTTCTTCATCATCCACTTCTTCAGGATTCTTTTGAGCCTGAGTCTGCAAAAGACGCCGGAAACAGTCAACACGCCACATCCTCACGGTCAATATTACACAACGGAACTCTCCCGGCTGCCGACATGGTCACCAACCCTATCAGCCCGCAGAGCATCCTGCAGGGCATGGCAGACGCCCTGCCCACCCACCAGAAGGACGACTCCACCTCAGACATGAGCAGCTCTGCAGAGGCCATAGCCCTCTTCACACACTCCTGCATGATCAACCTTGGCTTCAGGCTGCTTGGTTTCAACGAGGACCGCAAGAATGGTACCCACCGCCCTCCTCCCTCCTCCCTGATCCCCTCCCAATGAGCTTGAGCTGACCATTCCCCCAGAAACAGAGTGCCAGGCGCTGGCACCTCGTCTTCCACCAAAATGGAACGCCTCTGTATCCTCCTACTCGTTTCTTTACGCTCACACCCAGTCCTCCATGCAATTCGTCATCAAAGTAGACCGCATGGGAGGCAAGGTCGAGATCCGCGGCCTCGCCGTGGGCGACGAGCGCATCGTGCGCCTTGAGGTCAACCCAAGGGACTACGTCTCCAACTCAGCGCTCCCGCTGCGCATCACCATTGACGCTGATGGCAACGAGGACCGCAGCGACCTTCTGTCGAAGCTGCAAAAAGTGTTCATCTCCCCGGAGCGGATGGCCGACCTGGCCTTTCTTATCAAGATCAACATCATCCAGAAGCTCATCCCGAGCTTGCAGAAGGAAGGCTACGAGGATACGAACCCCGACGACAGGGCGGCGCTCCAGGATGCGGACCGGCAGTGCCGGGAGGGCCCCAGCAACCCACGCTCGGCCCCGCCCCGGCTGCCAGAGCCCGCCCGCCCGTACCCCTACGATGACCCCCTCGCCGCGCCACCCCGGAGGCCTGTGCCGGCCGGCGAGTTCGCGCCGCCCGGCTTCGAGGACGAGTTCGAGATCAACAGGCCGCCGCGCGGGGGGCCCCTGCGGATGCCCGGCGACGGCCGCTCGCCCTTCAACATCGGCCACGACGACCTGCACCCCCCGGGGCTGGGCCCGCACGACCCGCTGAGGGGCTCCTTCGTCCCCGGCGGGGGGCTGCCTAGGCCCGGCGGCATGGGCGGCGGTATGCACCCCACCTTCGACGACCCGCTGTTCCGGGGCCCCAGCGGAGGCGGGCAGGCAGGTTTCGACCCGCAGGCGCCGCCCGGTGCGAGGTGGGATCCCCTAGGACCCTCCCACACCGGGCCGAGGTTCGGCGGCGGGCGGCCTGGCGGCGGAGGTGGTTTCGGAGGAGGTGACGGTAATCCTTTTGGCGGAGACATTATCTGAGCAGGGCTCGGGAGGCGGAGAGGCACAGGAACTGTGCGGATTCAAGTCGTACATAAGCCGAGACTGCCACCAGCAAGATTGGATCAAGTGCAGCTCTTCAATTACAAATCATTGCAAGTGCCTACCCACACATGCGTTATATTATATTGCCGCGACTCCAGACGTCTTTGGAAGCAGTGTCTTCGGTCGTAGTCAACTTCTGATGCGCCTGCCTTTTGTTCGTCATTCCTCAATTCCCACTCCCGCTGTGCTGTTCGTATCTGTACATCAATGGCTTCGCGATCTAGCGCTGAGTTTCTCCTGTCAAAGTGGCTAATCACAAAAATTTATTAGTTTTTGAATGTGGCGTGTGTGGTGATCAGTTAGTTAAATCGATTCTATCTACTCTGTTGTTTTTTTCCTGGTACCTGATTCTGGGACCGTATTTATATACCGGGGTGTATAAAGGGGGTTTGGGGCAGTGCTCACAACCTTTTCAAAAACTTGTGTGCATGAAGTCGGGATAGAGGTATCAAACAGAAAAGCACCACCTGGAACAACCATGATCTTCCATCCCTCGAAGTATCCTGTTCTCCAACATTCCATACTGAATTGCCCGGAGTTTGGGGGATGGGGGTAATACTCGACAGACCCTATCTGAACGTTGGGAACAACGGTCACTGGGGGCGAGGGGGCGATAAATCATAAACAACTTCAGCACAACCTTCGAGCTTCTTTCTATCACATGTCGACCGCTTCCTGCATTTACGAGACTCAACCTCTCATTGGGCTGTTGCCAGCTCGTTCAGCTTACTCTTCTCGTCGTCCGTGAGCATGCCGTACCAGTTCTGGAAGTCGGCAATATTTTCTCTCGCAGCACGCACGAAGAACTCGGACAGGTACTGTTGAGTCTCATCATCCCGCATCCTGCTGTTAGAGCCCTCAGCCAGGTTCATCAGAGTCTGCGCATTGGCTCCTAGGCCGACGGTGTCGAACTCGTCCTCCCAGCCCTCATCGCCGTCGTCCTCGTCCGCGTCAGCAAACTCGGCGGCAGCAGCCGCCGCAGCATTGGCCGCTCCCTGAATGCCGGACGCGGAGATGAGTTCCTCGATCAGGACCTTCAGTATCTTGAGCGTTGCGGGTATCAGGGTGTACTGGTCCGGGTTCTGCTTAGCCCTCGACCGCGTCATTATCCTGCCGTCGCTGGGCTGCATGATAAGATCGCCCTTGACCATGGTCTGGGCAAGGCGTGCGTCGTTCAGCGAGTACAGCTTCGACAGGGCGATGACATTCTGCCGAATCTCGTCGTAACCCGCGAAGTTGACAGAGTTCTCCAGCCACTTGCTTAGCACCACCTGTAGGCCGTTGTGGCCACCGATGTCGATGTTGCTGAGGAACTGCACTACATCACCGGCTTGCATGAGCGACAGACGTGCGAAGACGATGATGAGGGACTGGATGAAAGGGGCAGCCTCCGCAGTCGCCAGTCGGTTCGCCACGGCCTGCAACAGCTTCTCCAGGTAGGGGCCGAGACGCTCTGGGCCTGCCTTCTCGACGAGTTCTGCGGCAAGGCCGCCAACCTCGGAAGCCGCATTGTCTTCGATGCCAGGACCCAACAGCCGGTCGATAATGATGAGGCATGTTTCCAGTCCGGATTGGCCGTTCTCATCATGCCATCCGAGGACCTGATGATGATCGTGCATCAACATGTACTTGATGGCTTCTGCGCCCGGCCGCAGTACCTCGCCCTCGGGCGACTGCAGCAGCATGTTCTTCACCTTGGGCAGAGTCGCGGCCACAAAACCTGCTGGCAGGGGCTCGGAGCCGTTCTGTACAAGTGGCACCAGTAGCTCGCATGCCAGCGTGAGAAGTGGATCGTCCGAGGTCATATCCGCCACGTTGAAGGCACCGGTAATGGTGGGTAGGACTTTGGCGCACAGAGCCGCGTAAGACGCCGAGTCTGACAAACTCTGCACGAGCTCCTCGAAAGCCTCGCACACCAGAACCGTGACTTGGAAGTTCGAGGCACCGTGCTTGGCGATCAAGAATAGCAAATCGATCGACTTGATGTCTGACGCAATCGTAACCCTCGGGTCGATTCCAATGACTGCCCTCAGTGCCTCAGCAAGGGTGACCAGCAGATCATCGGCATCCATGAGGTCAGTCATGTCCTTTCCGTCGAGGAACCCGTTGATGGCCACGAGCATTGGAACCTGGCGGTCTGCAGGCACGTTGCTAGAACTGACAAAACCTTCGACGGCCTTCACACAAGCCACCTGGACAAGCTCCGAGCTGTCTCGGCTGACAGACTCGATGGTCTTGTCTACAATTCCGGCGACAGGGGGGAAGATCTGGGCCAGGGTGCTGGCGACGAGGAACCCTCGAGCGCGGAGTAGAGGTTGGTCTTGGCCTGTCAAAAAGTCAGCGGCTGTCGTCGTATTCAAGGCCGTAGACGTCAAGACAACTCACCGATCGCATAGTCGATTAGTTCAATGTGGGCCTGAGCAACCTCAGGCGGGACTGCTTCGGAGCGATCTTGCAGATCACTGATGAGCATGTTGAAGAGATACAGGCAAGCTTCCTGCGAGCGCCAATCGTTCTCTCCGGCGAACTGGCTCTTGGTGTAGGCAAAAAGGCCTTCAAGCGCCCGCTGGTGAAGCCACTCTCCCACCTTTATCAGGAGATCTCCACAAGCAGTACGCGCTGTGTAATTAGCAGTCACCTTCTGAAGGTTAGCACCGGATTACTGATGACCAAAGGTCTCGTGACGCAGAAACACGTACTGAAGTCTCCTCGGCAAGGTAAAGTGAAACGTCAATATCCCACAACTCCTCTTCCTCATGAGTGATCCGGCTGTAAGACACCAGCAACTTCATAAGGTCCAGTATCCAGGGAATTTCGTGGGCGGGCCCCGCGCCAAGCTGGGCCTCGAGTTCCTTCTGCACCGGCGTGGCCCTCATGCACTGATTGAGGAAATCCAGCTCTTCCAGGATCAGGAAGTCGAGGGTGTAGGGCAGCCCATCTGAGTCCTCCAGCCTGCCCTGGCTCACGTTGTCTATGTAGTTCGACTTGTATGAGTCCTGGAGGAGCGAGAGTTCGTGCCAGGCAGCCTGGAAGAATGCGGTGCTCTGGGGCAGCAGAAGAGTGGGGAAGACGCTCTTGACCTTCATGAGGGTCTTGACCACCTGCAGCTTGAAGGCGATGATGCCATTCCTGTACTCCCGCAGGGGAGGGTCCTCGGTGCTCTCAGGCAGCTGGACCTGGAGCACCTGTGAGAAGAAAGGCAGCCAGTTCTTGAGAGATTCCTCGGCAAAGCCCTTGACTTCCTTGGGGTGGTCGTCCTTGACCATGTCCATGAGATCGAAACAACCGCGGAATACGTGTACGGCGAGGGCGCGAAGAGTAGGCTTTCGGCCATCGTTGACGGCGATGTTGAAGACGTGGTCGATGATGGGGCGGGCCATGGAGAAGAACTGATCCTCGGTCAGGCTCTCCTCGACGATGTCGCTGAGGACCTTGAGGGCACCGTACAGGCGGATGTCGTTGCCATTGGAGATGACGGTAAGGAGGGACGGAAGGAGGGAGGGCCATTTCTCGGGAAAGTCATTGTTCGCAATCTTCCCAACGGCGTAGCTGCGCGATGTTACTGACATTGTCCCGGCATCAGAGCTGAGACTCGCGTGGGGGCGGTCGGGGCTGGGGAGGGCACGGCGTACCTGACCGAAGCCTTGACCTTGCGATCAGGCTCGTCGCTCAAGGCCAGCTCCAGGAGCTTCTGGCGCAGCTGCTCCTTTGTGGAGTCGGAGATGGGCACCTGGGGCCCCTCGCCATCATCGCCCTCCTCGCTCCAGTTGTGCTCTATGAAGCGGCGCAGGTAGGCGAGGGCGGACTGGCGGATTTCTGTGGCGACGGAGTTGTGGGCGGCGATGTTGGCGAGGACGACTGGGAAGGCCGGGTTGGACTGTGCATGTTTGAGGTCGAGCTCGGCGCGTTTTCGAGGCTCTTCGGCGGGGAGCTGGGTGTTTGCGAGCAGCTGGGCCAGCTGGTCCTCCATGTTGGCTGCGTGCCTTTTTCCGCCTGTCGCTCAGACTCGCTCGTGGATTGCGGGGTCCAGGGGCGCAGGTTGACCAGGTTGACCGACTGAGCGATCGCTTGCTTGATTATACTGGCGTGCTTGGACTAGGGCGGTGAGAGGGTCAGACAAGAGGGCCGGGTGAAGTGCAACGGCGTGGTGGACTAACCCGGGATACTCGAGCGGTGCAGGTTGCTAGACGAGTCTTGCCTGGCAAAGGTGGGCTGCAGCTGGTGAGGGAGGTCTTGGGGATTTTGGGGGCCTGTTTAAAGGAGGGTT
>LJJS01001786.1:93205-117498 GCA_001447215.1 Diaporthe aspalathi
GGGGGCCAGGCTCTGCTGTGGGCGCTGGGTGAGCTTTTGGGAAATGGTGGGGTTTTCAAGCAACCAAGTATTGGTTTTGGGTTTGGGGCGTCGCATTGATCGACAAGACGCGTTTCTGGGCCAGGGCTCAGGGCATTGCATTCGCTTCGACGGCCTGGACGGCTACTGCTTCGTATCTACTGCATTCCGAGGTGCCCTGGCAAATGTTGAGCCTTGAGCATGCCAGCCGGCCAGTAAGTTGAAGGCAGAGCTGCAGCATTTTCCCTTTTCTCGACCAATGCTTGCCTTGCCTTGCCTGTGACACTCGAGGACGTGACGCGGTAGGGTCGCGTAAATAGGGAGGGGGGGCCACTTGATACCATCTCAGGCTAGCCCCCAAAGGGATGGACATCTTTATTCCCTGTCCAGATCAGATCTACTATGGTAGGCAAGCAGATCGGCTAGGTACCATCCCCGTCCGTCTCAACTTCGCCCAATTCTCAGCCTTCACTCATGACTAGGCTCTCGACAACTCTGTCGAAGATGGGATCGAGTCAATGCCTGCATCCGTCCCAGAACACGTACAAGCCGAGTCAAGACAACAACAAGGTCTACTGCATCTCTAGGTAGGAGGCTTCCTAAGGTAACACGCCCAGGCTTAACTGCCTTGCAAGCCAAGTCTCGCCCTGCCAGCTCAAACTATTTTCTCCCTACACTTTCTTCAAAAGTCTGGCACGTCAGTGACAACCATGTCGATGCCACCTCCGCCAGTCCCCGGCCCCCTGCCACACACCCTCCCGGGGGAGGAACATCTGCTTCAACCTCAGACAATAGACGTGCCTATCACCGAGGCTCGCACTCTATTCAACTCCTTCTCAAGTTTTCTCACAATCTCCATCCATAATGTCCTCTACTACCGGGGCATATACCCCAAGCAGACATTTCTCTCTGCAAAGGCTTTCAACCTCCCGGTCCACCAGTCTCGCCACCCCAGAGTATGCTCCTGGATCAACGATGCCGTCGATGCAGTCATGACCCAGGCTGCCAAGGGGAGCGTCGACCGGCTGGCTGTGGTGATACATGCTCCACTGCAACCAGCATCCCCCAAGGACTCAGCAGATCAGCAGCCGGCCCCAGGGAGTGTCCTCGAGCGATGGATGTTCGATGTTTCCCGCTTTCCGGCATGGCCAGGCGGGATAGAAGCGATGAGGAACTTCCGAGGGGAGGGGAGGGGAGGGGAACAGTTGCAAGAAGACGAGGAGGACGCCGAAGAGGAAGTCGGTAGCGGCGACGACAACGCGGAAGATCCAGCCTTGGAAATTGCCGCCCCCCAAGGTGACCACGCTGGAGTGGTCAACTGGACCGACGTCGACGAGCAACTGCGTGGTGCATTGCGCCGCCTTGCTTATGCTGGCGAGACCATGGCCGCCCTGCCACCTGGTTGTACTTTCACCGTCGCGGTTGAGCTACGCGAAGAGGCACGAGCTCCAATCGGTCACCCTCAGCCGTGGATTCCGTCCCAATCAGACCTCCAGCCGGGCTCTCCGACGCGGCCCAGGAAAGCCGCCGCTGATACGAGAACGATTCCTGTCCGTACGGTCGAGGCTGGGCCATTGTTCTTCGAGTGCTGGGTCGAAGAGGGAAGGGCACAGTCATCAGGATCATCATGAACAATTCCTCAACGTGTATGGTTCACTGAGTATCAAAATGGCAAGCCGTAACAGCCTTCTCAAGTATGCCTCCAGACGAAGCCAGCAATCTTTGGGGCCGAAATTCCACATTCGCGCCCACGGGACCGAAGCACACGCCAGTACATCGCGAGCACAAACAAACCCAAGGTGGAAAACTCTGCCACCCACGCCAACACCCACGCCTTCAATACCGAGTCTCACTACCCACGCCCGCCCTGTAACACTTGCGATTCAACCTAGTGGACATGCCTAAACTATACTATCAAGTGTAAATTGGGCTCAGGCGTTTAGTTGCGGTGATTGAATTGGCCTTGGGTGATGGTCTCTCATTGGCTATAGTTCTTGCATGAGTGATGTACCGGTGAGCCCTCCGCTTTGGTATTGATACGAATGTCCGCTCTCCCCTAAAATAACATTGCACCACCGAGTATCACTGCGGCTCCTGCTAAAACCGCGTTCTCCGTTACTCTAGGTCCACCAGCACTGACCACACTACTGCTCGGCTGAGAAGAAGCCGTCGCAGTGGCTGTTGCGCTCAACTTCTCAAGTCCTGCCGTGACGGTGACCGGCATAGTGTGAGAGCTGATACCGGCCAATGTTCCCGTACCAGTGGCTGTGACCATTGAGTAATCCGTGGCTGTGTTGTCGATAGTGAGGTCGATTGACGCCACAGACGATGTGCAACTGGCCGTGTTGGACACAATGGAGCAAGATACATCCGCGGTTCTGGCACATCATGTCAGCCATCTCGAAACCGGGCATGGATCGTGTGCATAAATAAGGAACGTAAAAATACTCACACTACGTTGGCTTGTGTCATGTGAACCTCGAGGACTTCAGGTCCTTCCACAATCTCCAGCCCCTTCCCGAGACCACACTGCAGGTTGACTTGATCTGTTGGGCAGGTAAGGAAGAAGGTCGTCGCTGTGGCGTCTACACCGACGACCGAGCCCATTATGGTCTGAGGCTCAAGCATTGGCAAGATGACATCAATCACCGAAGAGATTTCGGCGGCCTTCGCGGAAGAAGACTGCGCAGAAGCAGAGCCGGCAGCTGCGGCCAGCAAGGGCAGGAGCTTCCATTGTGCCATGATTATTCGCGTCTGGAAATGTTTAATGTTGCAAATTATGCTTCAATTCTTGTCGATCGTACAGGAGGACACTAAACTGAAAGATTACAAAGGACTGATAATATACGCATCACGAGCAAGAGTAGCGTTGGGCGGGCTCTTTATTCAAAAGACCTGTACGGGCCGCCCACCAATGATTGCCCCTTTACTCATATCGGTTATGCTTGCCGACGATGCCTGACCGTTGATGGATGGGGTCCCTCTCTAAGCCCCTGGTGAGTTATGTCTTGGACGTGTCCACCTTGCAAGGCGAAGCATTCGCGATGAGCACATATGATGGCCCCTTCCGACTGCTTCTGGGAAAAACAGCACAAGAGGCATATCCAGGACGCGCCTTTGACGTCGCTGAATACGGTGTCCGATTTCAAACAAAGGTCAGCGATTGAGACGTGCAGCTGACAATGGCCAGCACGTTCAGTGTCGCAGCGTGGCTCTGGCTTGAACAGTTCGTGAGCTGAACATTTGCATCTGACTCGAGCTCTCAAGATGCTTGTTAACGCTGTGCTGAGATTACACCCGGCTGCTCCACACCAATGAAAGCAGCGGACTGCAGTACGACAAGAACAACAACATCCTGTCCACCCTGTCCTGTCAGCGCCTGTCAGGCCCTGTCAGGCGGTTGATCGCCTCCAGGCCCACATCGGGGTGACCAGGATCACGTAAATCCCAGATCTTCAGCGGCTCCATGCCAAACTCAAACAAGACTGCTTGTTCGACGGGCGGTCGGACAGATTGACAGGAGCTGGGCAACGCAGAGCGGCGAGTGGGAGATGGGGGCTCGTGTGCAGCATCCGGGCAGCTGCCGGGTTGCCTGCGCCGAAACAACCAATCTCCGAGGGCGACACCGACCAGCGCCCTATCCAGTTGCTTGATCCATCTTGTCCAGGCTTGGCACATCGTCTGCAGACACCATTATTGCTTGTCGGGTTTTATGGGGAAGGCAACCTCGCCCCTCGCCCCCCCCCCCCTCCCAAAGACCGCGGAGGAGCGCCAGAGGAGCGATGGGCTTCTTGGCAAGGTCAGACAGCCAAGAGCCAAGACTTGCAAGTACCGCGGTGCTGCCGGTCATCCCACGACCGAGGGGATGGGACGAAAAGAGCTTGATTCTTCCTCACTTTCTGCACCTCTCCTTGCGAATCCCGGGTCCCCTCTTTGCCAACTTCAAGCGCCCCAAACCCCGTGCTGTGCGGCTGCTTAATTAGAGCTGGCCCGGCTCGAGAGGTGTCACCCATGATCCGATAGCCCCCAGCCCCTCCCTGAGACTGCTCCGTCTTCCCGACCATGAGGAGACTGTGGCCACCTCTGCCCCTACTGCTGATCGCTTTGGCGCCGGGCCTGTCGCCGGCAGCCGCCCAAGACTCGAGCTCTCAGTCCACCGTGTCCGTCTATGTCCCTGGGTACCAGACCCAGAACTGGGAAGACCTGGCTGGCAGCGTTGTGACTAGTGTACGTCCGCGTCCAGTTTCATAATTCAAGAATGGGGCTTATGTTGGCCGTCTTGGGGTTAGCTTTTCTTTAAGACATGCATGTGTACTGACACCGCTGCAGGACAGCACGGCCACAACATATACCGTGTTTTGTGCTGACGCGAGAGACTGCCAAATATCGGGGCCTCTGCCGTTCACCTTTGCTGAGGGACCGAGCACGTTCCGCTACTCTGGGTCTATAGAAAGCCATCTGTCAGTCGTCTCTGGGCCTATGGACCCTTCACCCTTTGTCATCCAACCCCTCGCAGCGACTGACTCGCTCCAGCACGGCCGTGATATCGTGCCAGCTAGCATCCACGACCGCCGCCACGTGTTATGAGTATTCCTCGTTCGGCCCGGACTTTAAGGAGAACAACATCACAGGCCCGACTGAGACGAGCCGCACCGTGACTTATTCGGGAACTGACGTCCAATGGGGTACTTTGGTTATGACCACGCCCGCGCCCGCGCCCGCATCGCCGACAGCTGATAGCCCGGGCGGGTCGTTAGACCCTTCAGATACAGCATGGTATTTTCCTTCGCCGACCAGCACATCCTGGGCTGAGGGGAGATCAGATCCAAGAGACGCGCTAGTGCTGGGGACCTCGGTGCTGGCGGCTTTTTTGGTGTTTTGAGCATCTTGCCGGGCGGGTGTTTAAATCGTGCATGCGTGAAGGAGATGGTCAGGTGAGCAAAGTAGCAAGCATATTGACGTGGCGTTCAGGTTTGGCATTATTGGCTGCAGTCCGCAGTCCATGGCAGTGCGTGGTGACGGACGCGAAGATATACCCTGGATTTACGAATAAAAAGTGCATTCACCATGCAACTAGCCAACACCGTCCCGTTGCTGAAATGCTTCTTGGATTGACCGGTTCCATGCCAGTGTTTATGCCAGGCTCGAAGCCGCCTCTACTCATTAATTCACGAGTCTCAAATACTGGGACACTCGCCACTTGCAGCCTTCATGCATCTAGTCTAGCTACTAGGTATATAGACTGCTTCTCGTCAGAGACAACCTTGGAATGAGCGACAACCGACAATCATCATTTCAGAGGTCGAACCGCAGCCAGCTCTGCCAGTTGGCCAAGATAGCCCGGCGGCCGTTTCAAGTCAAACGGCGTGGCCAGGGTGTTGCAGCCAATTGGGGCTGGCGGATGCGCTCTTTGGGGATTCAGCAGCCACTGTCGTAGGCGCCGTCGTCCCGAATCTGGGGATCGGCCGTGGGAACCCTGCACCGACAAGCGACTGCGCACTGCCGATCTGGCATACGCATCAGGGGCAGAGACATGCATGCTGCTGGCATGCTGGCATGCCGAAGAAAGAAACAAAAAAACATCAGCCGGGAACAGGGTAGACCCGTTCATCTGGTGTGCCAATTGGGCAGCAGGCACTCGTTTAAGCAGTCTGTCCCTGGGCTTAAAGGCCGTTTCTGCTTGGGAAAGGGGGGCTGGATTCATACAAGATCAAGGTCAAGTCGTCCAAGTTCGTTTGCCCGTCGCTTCGAGACGGCGATGGCCTCGTCGTTTCGAATTTTCCTCCCGTTTCTTTGATACACTTCGACTGCAGATATTTTGTGACTGGTGACAGGCTGCGGGTCTCACCGTCAAACACGTGGGTTGTTCGTGTTCTCTTCACCACTCATGCGAGTACAGCGATTGTCATTCCTTCTTTTAAGTTCCCAGTCAAGGTAGTCTTTCTTTTCTACAGAAGACTGGTTCATCATTCTCTCGTCCTCCAGTCTGGTCTCTATAATTCATGATCTCCGAATCTCCAAACGCAGTCACTCGAGTCATTTGCTGGCGACTTTCTCAAGCAATCACCCCAGCGCGACCATCATGACGCACCCCTGCATCACCATGGTCACGGCCTTGGCCCTCTTCACCGAAGCTGTCTTTTCACTCGACCTGGTGTCTCCTGCGAAACTGAACCTCGGCGAGGCCAGTAGGTCTTGCGTATTAACATGCGCTGTACCATAGCACGTAGCTGACAAGGTCTCACAGCATCCATCAGAGGCGTGGCCAAGACGATTGCAGAAGGCGCTCTGTCGTACTACCCCGGCAATGCGACGGTAAGTCCAATTGTTTGCTCGAAGGGCAAATCTTGTCCACCAACCTCCCCGTCTACGGTGCAGGCCCAAGCTCTCGCGTGGTGGAGGTGCAACCCGCTGAAACGTCTATCATCTGTGCCCACTCGGGGTCACAAGCAGCCTGTCGCCGCAAACTTGCATCTTGTACCTCCAGAATGACTAACTTACTTCCTAGGAATTCGTTGATCTGCCCTCCCCTTATTACTGGTGGGAGTGTGGTGCATTCATGGGTGCCCTGCTGGATTACTCTCACTACACACAAGACGACAGCTACGACGACCTCCTCTCTTCCGCCCTCTCCGCCAACACAGGCCCGGCGCACGACCTTATGATACCGAAGTACCGAGGCCAAGAAGGAAACGATGATCAAGCATTTTGGACCTTCAACATGCTCACCGCTGCCGAACGCAACCTCCCACAGGTCGACGATGCAAGCATTCCTTCCTGGCTGCAGATATCGGAGAACGCCTGGAATAGCCTCTCAGGCCGCTGGAACACGTCCGCATGCGGAGGCGGCTTGCTGTGGCAGATCTTCCCGGAGAACCCTAACGGCCTCAACTACCGGAACTCGGTCAGCAACGGAGGCCTCTTCCAGATCAGCGCGCGTCTCTTCCGGGCGACGGGCAACCAGACGTATCTTGACTGGGCGAACAAGATCTGGGACTGGACAGTAGCAATCCAGATGATTGACAAGGATTATGTCGTCTACGACGGGGCCGACTCGGAAAAGAACTGCACCGACGTGAACCCGCTATCTTTCAGCTACTCTGCTGGCATATACCTGTACGGCGCCGCTGTCCTGGCGAACGCGACGGACGGCGATGCCGCCTCAACGTGGACACAGCGAACCGAGGGTCTTCTCAACGGGAGCAAGGGCTTCTTCAGCCCGTACGACAACTCGACAGGCATCATGTACGAGCACGCCTGCGAGCAGGTTGAGCGCTGCAACACGGATATGAAGTCCTTCAAGGGATATCTCTCGCGCTTCATGTACGCCTCCGCCGTGCTGGTGCCGTCCATCCAGGCCGACGTCAAGGACCTCCTCAACGCCACGGCCGCGGCCGCGGCGAACGCGTGCTCCGGGGGCGACAACTCGATGACCTGCGGGCAGAAGTGGTACGTGGGCGGCTTCGACGGCAACGTCGGGCTCGGGCAGCAGATGTGCGCGCTCGAGACGGTCCAGGGCCACCTGTCGGCGCAGGCTGCCCCGCCGCTGCGCAAGGGGGAGATCAAGGACGTGAGGCAGTCGGCGGTGACGGAGACCACGAGCCCGACCACCTCCACTGGCGGTTCCCTGTCCATCTCTGCGGCCATCACGCCGACGGATTCCAAGTCGGAAGGTGCCGCGGTGGTCCATGGAAGGGGCGGGTTCTTGGGAACGATATGTCTGATGCTGTGCACGGTCATCTTTGCAACGGTTTAGGGTACTGCTGCGTGGCTCTGGACAAGCGACGGCATAGCCGGGGGCGTTATAAACTGAGGTGCTTTGGCGTTCTTCTTTTTGGCGGGATCCATGCGTCGCGAAACTAGGAATCGTTCGAGCATAATGGGCGCGTGACAGGCGTTTATAGAGGATAGGATGCGTTTCACTACTGCATGAACCAGGACACAATGGAAAACCCAATTCAAGCGTTGATACGGGTCACATTCGGCATGTAACACTCGGGGTATAAGGGGGGATATGAGGCGAACTTAGCCAACCTGGGATTGAAATGAATATTCTATTTAATTTTTGTCTATCCTCTTTCACAGCCTTCATGTACATCCACCTATTATCTACGCAACAACACCGCTTGCCTCATTTTCTCTCCTTTCCTCGTCGCCGGGCGTCTCCGTTCCTCTCACCTCAGCCAAGGTCTTCCTGATAGCCTCCAGGAACCGCGTGACCTCGGCCGCCGTGCCGACCGTGATGCGCAGGCAGCCAAGGCAGCCGTGCTCCTTGCCCCTGAACCTGACCACGACGCCCTTTGTCTCAGCCAGGCCCTCGTAGACCGCCAGCGCCGTCTTGTTGTCCGGCTCGCCCTCCGCGTTCAGCATCTCGTAGAGCAGGAAGTTGCTCTCGGTGCCGCCGCGCAGCCTCCCGACGCCGGGGACCCGCGGCAGCTCGGCGACCAGCCTGTCCCGCTGGGCGACGAGCCTCGACCTGTTGTCGCGCATGGCGGCGAGCCCGTCCGCGGACAGCGCGTACGAGGCGAGGGCGCTGGTGGGCGACGAGATGTTGTAGGGCGCCTTGAGGCTGTTGAGGATGCGGGCGACGGGCGGCGCGCAGAAGGCGGCGCCCAGCCTGATGCCGGCCATGCCGAAGGCCTTGGACAGCGTCTGCATGACGACCAGGTTGGGCCACTCGTTGACCCACTCGGCGAGCGAGGCCTCGCCCCGCTCGCCGCCGGCGAAGTCGACGTAGGCCTCGTCCAGCACCACGATGCCGTTCCACGTCGGGTGCTCCAGCACGCGGCGCACGTCGTCCTTGGCCAGCAGCGAGCCCGTCGGGTTGCCCGGGGAGCACAGGTAGAGCAGCTTGATGTGGTTGGCCCCGGCGCCGTCGTCGAGCGCGGCCAGGACGGCGGGGACGTCGAGCTGGAACCCGGGAGCTGGCAGGAGTGGCACGCGGAAGAGGCCGACGTCGTTGACGTCGGCCGAGACGGCGTACATGCCGTAGGTGGGCGGGCACACGAGGACGCGGTCGCGCCCGGGCACGCAGAAGCAGCGCAGCAGGGCGTCGATGGCCTCGTCGGAGCCGACGCCGACGAAGAGGTTGTCCGGGGTGAGGCGCCGGGCGGTGTGGGCCCCCGTGCCGCGCAGCTCGCACAGCTGCTGCTTGAGGGCGTGCTGGTGCGGGTCCGGGTAGCGGTGCAGGCCTAGGAGGTCCAGCCTGGCGGCGTTGCCCTCCTGCAGGGCCGCCGAGGCCTGCTGCGAGATGGGCGGGCCGTAGGCGTTCTCGTTGGCGTCGAGAAGGATGTTGTGCCCGTCATCCTTGTAGTCGCTGTGGTTTTGTTTGCGGTAAGCGAGGGTTCGAAGATACAGGCCTTGGTGGGAGTGGACTGGGTTGGGGATGTCCTCGTGCCTACTCACTCTCTAGCGCAGCGGTACGGCTGCAGCTTGATAATGTTTGGCCGGGCGCATGTCTCGAGGTTGAAGGGAGACATGTTGACGTCAACAAGTTTTCAACCTCTGATGAGGCTGGTGCGCGACAGTCTGGACAGTCAAGCTTGCAGCGGCCTCAGTGAGATCGGAATTGCTATTTATGGGGCTCGGGGTGAGTCAACAATGCTGTTTTGCCAAACATGGGAATTGAGTCACGAGCCAGGGTTGTGAGAGCATGATATGATGCCCAGTCTAGAAGCTTTTGCAGTGCTCGCTCGGCCGGCCCGGCGCCGTCCTTGGTCCGCCTGCGGCTCCGAGCCCGGAGATTGACTGCAACAGTTTCCACATTGCGGCCCAGCTTGTCCTAACCACGCCCACGAATCTGTCTGCATCCACTGCCTGGTCTTTGCTTGAGGATGGGGTTTGGGTGCTGAGTATCGGAGGGTGAGTACAGTCAATCCAATGTCAGGTATGGCGCAAGCTTGTCACTCCGGAGCTGCAGCATGCCTTCGCCTTGATTGCAGATATAGTTGCAACCGTCCATTACACTACCAACGGTGCGTTCTGCCGAACGTACAACTTCGCGACTTGCTCGAGACATGCACGGCAAGCTTCCTCTGCACAACTGAGAACCAAATTTCAGTCGAGAATATTTGCCCACGCAGAGGACAAGCGGCCGTTCCTGCACCGAAAAGCTATTACTTACCTGTCTAATCAAACTTAGAAGCCCCTAATCTCCACGATGCGTACAGTAGACGGCGTCAGTTCGGTTTTTGGGCGTGTTCAAGGATTCCCCAAATCTGCCCATGACGAACAAGCAGTGCCCCTGCCTCACCTCATCCAGGAACCTACACTAGGAGTCTATTCTTCCGCCGGCAGTGAGTAGTTGTGGTCTAGCCTGCACGCTATCTTACCTGGCCGAATACAAGGACCAAGGGGATCGTCCTGCCGGACTTGTTCGCTTAACAAGGTCAACTAATACGTCACCCTCCCGGATGGCTTTCGTCAATATGGATGCTCATGGATTTTTGGCAGTGTATGCGCAATACGTGCGTATGGGCAGGGCAATGCGTGCGTATGGGCGTGTGAGCCCGGATTCTCTCACATGCGCTCGTATTCCGATGACTCGTCAGGGCCAACGCCAGGCAATAGGCGCTGTGACGAACCCGCATACTTCGGCGCCTTCTTCGCCATCCCCGCAGATTCGGGCCAGGAATGAGGGCCTCATGGTCACCGACAAGTAGCCCTGCCACTGCAGTACCCGCTCGTCCGCAGGCATGGTAGTTACTAGGCATGGCTACGTAGCGTAGCTTCGGATTACTGCTTACACATCCCAATGGCTCCCCTGGTCCCGGGCTATTCATCCGCTCCTGTCCGGATGAACGGGAAGCGCCATTGAATCCCCTCATAATGGATAATTTGAGCCTGTAATTGTTACTGGGGTGCCTGTATATGACCACATGGTCACATCGTTAGATCCACACGCGCAGTCATGGACCTCTCGCTATGTTCATAAGTATCATTGCTCCAGCCGCTCCTGGTTGCGTTAGATGGCTTCTTCGCATTTCCTGAACAAGAATCTGAACACTGGCAGTATTGTAGATACGGGCTTCCAAGCGTACCAATATGATCTTCGTTCTTTTCGCCATTAGCACACTTGCGGCGATCGCAACGGCTTCGTATGGCTTGAAACCGTTCGACAATTTCGTCACTTTCGGAGACAGCTACACGGTGAGCAGCTTCCCCGGAAACCACCTATGTTCATGTTTCTTGGCGACAGGTCAATGATACACAGGCAATGTGACGATTCGACGGCATCGATTCCTTGCCGTTAGCCTGTATTTGACAATTTCTTCTGGCATGCGCGTTAATAGCTGACAACCGGTTCTGCAGGATAATGGCAGGCTCTCCTATTATTTTGCAAACGATGGACAGCCACCTCCGCCTGGAACGCTTCCCCCGACATCCAACGTAACAGCATCTGGCGGTCTTGCCTGGGGCCAGTTTGTGCAGCAGTTCTCCGGAGCAGCGTATTTCGATTATGCTGTATCCGGTGCAACCTGCTCGAACAAAATCACACCGCACTTCTTTGCACAACTGAACGCCTTCTTCCCGTCGGTGGTTGAGGACCAGCTGCCCAGCTTCGTCGCGGACGTTCAGTATGAGACGCTTTATCCCAATCGAACGGCGGACAATACCGTCTATGCTCTCTGGATTGGGACCAATGACCTGGGCATCGATGGTTTCCTGCTCGATAAGCAAGTCGCCGGGGTAAGAAAGTCCTCTTCACAAAGAGGGCCAGGGCATGTGGCTGGGCGCTGACGTGGTTTAGACGAACATCACGACTTATATCGACTGCGTGTGGTCTGTGTTTGACACCATCTACGCAACCGGTGGGCGGCGATTTGTTCTCCTGAACACCGCCCCTCTCCAGCTCGCTCCGCTGTATGCTCCGCAGAGCGCCGGCGGAGCTGGTGACAGTGAGTAAAGAATGTTGGCAGGGCCTTGATACCGTCTATATCTTGTGTATTAGAGTCGGAGCACTTGAGACATATATCCAAGAGCAGAACTTTCGTTGCGGCGATGCTGGCAAATATTTCGGGTCTTTGACTCGCAATCGCTAACTGCCAATGTCTAACAGATCAGTTCTGGCCGGACAAGACGGCATATAACGAGACGCAGTACCAGTACAAGATGCTGGAGTACACCCAATTGGTTGATCGGGTGTTTGACTACGGGGCCCCATTCGAGTTGCTGGTGAACAAGAGGTGGCCGGACGCGACGTTTGATGTCTTCGACGTGAACTCACTGATCACCGAGATCCATGAGAATCCGTCGGCGTACCTGGACGCGCCAGCAAATGTGACGGGATGGTATCATGAATGTAACGCAGATGGTGCGGAGTGTGTCGATGCGACCAGCCCGCTGGACACGTTCTTGTGGTACGACACGCTACATCCTTCAGAAAGGACAGGTGAGTTGACTGCCTCGTGTGCTCGAGCGCCAGCCCCCCCCCTGGTGAGCCAATTCCAGCTGACAATTGCTACTCTGGGCAGGTGAGGTTATTGCGAGGGAATTCCTGGGGGTAGTGGCAGGGAACTCTTCATATGGAACGCACTACGGTTGAAAATGACAGGCAGCCTCGCACAGTTAGCCATAGTCGCAGTCCGAACAGACAGAACTACCATTGATGGTTGTGTGGCCACGTCGGCAAACCTGTTGTGCCTTTCATGCGCCATGCTTGGGGCATAATTACGTTCGCAAGCCCCGCGGACATTTTGCGCATGTACCACCCTACCATTGGGAGCAGTGCTACTCGTGTGAGTCTTTGTTTGATGCTGCCCAACGCTAGAACGCTTCGATGGAGTCTGGGGCTTGCTCACCCACGAGCATCAGCCATGTATCCAGGACCTTGGTTACGATCGCAGTCAAGCCGGGCAAGTGCACCAAGTACCTTGCAGCCGAGATATCCAGATGTATTAGGTACCATAGTACAGTACAAGTGGGAGGACATCTCGGCACAATACCGCAGTGTAGTGTCGGACAGGCAACGTGTGGTGCAGGTCTGGGGATGACGATCCCTGGTAGCTTTAACTGTTATTGGAATAGCGCACCAGCTGACCCGCCCTTCCGGCATGAGCAGGCAGGCAGGCAGGCAGGGGCTGGACTAGCCCCCTGGCCGGCCCTGATGGTCAGTCAGTGCAGCCAAGTTGTCACAAAAGCGCGAGAGGAGGGGGAAAAGTCTGAAAAACGACGACTGACGAGAAGCACTGCACGACCAGCCCCAGCCCCAAACCTCACACCGCATTTGCTCCAGCCTCCCACCTCCGTCCCGTCCGGCTCTTGTTTCCCATCTTGCATCATCTCGATGCTCGATGCTCGACGCGCATGACGGCCCGCCTACTACAGACAACACTGATCCAGCCTTCTCCCACCACCCTCCCGCCTCCCATTCCAATTCGCCCCCCCCCTGGCCAGACCTGCCCAGCTCGCTGCTGCGGCGCACCCCCTAGATTAGGTTCGTTGCCTTTCAGTGTGGCATTGACCCACCGGGGCCCCCAACTTGAGACCTTCTTTACGTCGCGTCGTCGACTCTTCCCTACTATCATCCACCCACCTAGGTTGTCTTTGCTTTCTGGCTAGGTCGTGTACCTTTTTTTTTCTCGAGACCTTATTGACTCCCCCGGGGTACCTACACTACTTACCCACAGAGCAATCCAGCCTATCGGCCCATCGGCCCATCTCTTTCTCTCGCTCGCTCGGGCACACGTTCGCACTCGCACACGCACACGCACACGCTTGGTACGGCAGCTCGAGCCACGTCTCAGTCTTATCCTCGCCCCGGCCCCAGCTGGCCGCTTCGCTGGCCGCGTACCATTGCAGTCTACACTGCTGCTAGTCTCTGTCACCAGTCAAGATTCAAGAAGCCAGAGAGAGCACCGGTGTCACCGCACTTCTGGTGCCAAGTGCCCGTCCAATCCCATTTGGCCGCCTATCACCCAAGACCTGGACCCAGAGCCAGACCCAGACCCGGGGCAAGGCCAGCAAGCGAGAAAGGGAAACCCTCCCCTCCCCTCCCCGGAGACTTCTTGTTCCAGGAGGCTGGCTGCTTGTCTGCTTGTCGCTTGTTTGAGATCCCGCCTCCACACTCACGCACCCCAGCCGGTCTGAATTCGCTGGCGTTCGGAACGCGCGAGTGAGCCATTGGTGCGCACTCTCACTCTCACTCGTTCACGCCTTCGCCATCGTCCCTAAGGCTTGGGACAGGTACCTGGCCGTTCAAATCGCGCTTCTAGGCTGGCTTGTCGCCGTTACCCGCGCCTTTGCTCCAAGTCTAGTCCCGCTTGCCTTGTGAAGGGACATACAGCGGCTCGTTCCGTTTCTCGAACCTGTCTGTGGCTCAGGATTGGCTTGGTCTGCAACAAGGCAAGGGCCCTGTCCGCCGCTGTGCACATTCGGTACATTTTGTCTGTCGCGCCTGTCAGATCGATCGTCTGTCCCACGCGGGCCGGCACCGCTGTCAATCAAATTCTGCCTGTCAAAGACTGACATTGACTTGGTCGCACCCCTACCCACACACCAAGGTACCCCCCCCCACACACAATATCGAACACCCGCAGGGACAAGTACGTTCGTACCTGACGTGAAGCACACTTCCTAATCGGGCTGATCGCCTCTTGTTTGCTCGTCCCGGGACGGCTACCGATTCCCTTTGGGCTTCGAGCCATGTACTCGGCTCCTTATGGCTACGGCAACGCTGCAGGACAAGCTTTCAATGGTGCCCCACCAGGTCAGAGCCCTCAGATGCAGCCCGGTCCTGGTCAGAACCAGCCTCAGCAGCAGATGATGTATAACCAGCAGTTCCCCATGCCCTCCGTCCCTGGTGGGTATGCCGGTCCTCAGAACCCAGGCGCCATGATGCCGGGTGGTGGTCCTGGTGGTGGTCCTGGTGGTGGTCCTGGTGGTGGACCTGGACCTGGTGGTGGTGGTGGACCTGCAGGAATGATGCAGAATACCGCCATGCCACAGATGCCCGCTAACGGCCAGAGTGAGTTTATCCGTTCCTTCTCGTCTCAACCACCCGCGTCACACGCTCTGACCGGCCCCAAAACTCATACTATGCCTGCCCTCGCCTATTCCTCCTTTGTCCTACCTCCAGTCCAGTCCTTCTTTCCATGAGCACTGTGTCCCCAGCCGCCGCCGCCGCCGCCTCCTCTGCCGGCATGGCTCAGCCATTCTGCACCTTCCTCGCCTCGACAAGGACGCCGTCACCCTGTCCCGAGCGCGCGCGCGTCAAGGCCGATAGTCGACACTTCAAGTCATGACTGACAAAGATGCAGTGAACTACCACGCGCCTTACACCAGCTCGCCATATGGAGCTGGTGTCCCGTCGACTTCAGGGCCCCAAGGCCAGTTCAACCCCAACTATATGATGTCTGGGCCGATGGGCGGCTATCCAATGAACGGCCAGCAGCAAATGATGCAACGCATGCAACAGCAGCAGTCGCAGCAGGTCTCTGGGGGAATGGGCACTCCAACGCCGCCGCGCCAGTTTCCCGGCTCCCAAGGGACACCAAATCCAACGGTGCCTGCACAACAGGGCCAGTTCGGTACTCCCTCGAATATTCCAGCCTCGGTCCAGAGCCAGACACCGGCGCAAGCACCGCCGTCAGCGAACAGCGTCACGACTCCGCAGACCCCGACCTTCCCGATGTCGGGCCAGGGAGCTGCCAACGGGAATTCGACCCCACTAAGTCCCAATTCGCAGGCCCAGGGGCAAGAGAGGATCTCACTGCTGCTGGACATCAACCAGGAATTATTGTTTGAGGCCATAAACTTAAGGCATAATATAGAAGAGCTCAAACGGGAAGCAACAAATTCTGCCGGGCCCGAGCAACAAAGGGAGAAGAAGGAGGAGGAGGAAGCGTTCGCACATGACTGGGCCCAGTATGTGATCCCACGGAGGCGCCCCCCCCCCTCCAACACTGGTGGATACCAAGTGGCTAACAATCATGGCAGGGTCTGTAGGAGGTTGCAGGCAAATCTTGCCTACCTGGCCTCGCTCGCGGATCGGAAATCGTCGTCGCAACCTGCCCCAGCTTTCCTGACGCCACCCACCCTGACGATGAGGCTCAAGCTCAGACCGATGCCAGCAACACCAGATGCTGAGAAGGTGGATGGGTCAGCAGATCGTGAGGACAGGGAGAGACTCATGAGGGAACAGTACCGGAAACTACAAAAGCTGTTCCCCGGCATCGACCCAAACAATGTGCCAGTGTCGAGACCACAGCCGAAGCCCGGTGCTGCGAACCCCGCGATGGCCATGCAGAACGCACAGCGGATGGGAAGCCTCGGATCAATAGCAATACCTCAGTCGCCCGCTTCGTCTGCCCACCACGGGACACCACAGATGTCACATGCGCCACCGCCGACCAATCACGATACAAACTCCACTTAGGAAACATGGTGTGGGCAAAGTTCGTTTGAGCAAAAAGTAGATACCCGTAAGAGGCGTACTGGCATCACGGCGTCAATGATGGTGGGAGAGGGTATACGGTGGGGTCCCAAAATGGTTGGCTGCATTGGAACCGTCTGGTGATGGAATCGCATAAAGAAAGGAGACCTCCAACAGGTGGGAAACGGGAGATTGGGCTGTAGATACGACCCGTAATCCGGGCGGAACTTAATGGAAACGGACAATACCTCGATGACTGACTGTATCGGCTGGCGAGAAACGCATAGCAAGCATGTTAGCCTCCAGGATCCTTTGATTCACGGCCTCCCAATGTGGTGGCCGCGTAGGCTAGAGTCTCGCCCAGAGGAAATTAGGCTTGAGCACGGGCTGGGGTGAGCTGGGTTGCTTTGCGCGGTGGACGGTTCGGTCCGAAACACGTCTCTGAAGTGAAAACCGAAGCCCGCGAGGTGTTGGATGAATGTTTGCTTGGACCTAAATGAGCGGCTCATGGCTGGCGGGCTGGCTGGCTGGCTGTGTGACGGCCACCCTGAGATGCGGCCATGTGTGCGCCGTCTTTCTGTTTAATAGCAAAGCACGCACACACGTCTGGGACCGTCTATTCATGACCAGCTGCACTGTTTAACAGCAGAAGGGGTCTGGTCTGGTGCGGTGGGCTGCCCGTAGAATGATCATCGTCCGGGTTTATGCAGATGCTGCGTGATACAGGGACAGGGGTTCGCACCCTCTCCCTCTCCGCAGTGGTTTTTTTTGGATGGACCGTATGTACAGTGTTCAGCACAAGAGCTATTCTTGGGAAGGTTGCAATGCGCATCTGACCGAGATCTGCCAGCGAGCGAGATAAGTTTTGGAGCGGAACGCGATGGGACGATCTCAGGGCGGCTCGACCGCGGCGACGCTGTCTCCCGATCGTGGCTTAAGAGGGGGGGCTTGAGGGCTCAGCAGACTGGGGAGCGACAGGCCCTTCGGAGATACCTACGACGAAGGGCACCGTCATTGTGGTCCGCCTCTTCTGTCTTGGGCTTGGGCCCCCCACCGGCTGGGATAGCAGAGCGTCTGGACCCGCCGACGCTTTTGGTGCTTGTGGTTCTCTGAAAGGTTCTTGGGCTGGACGGGCCGGACGGGCTGGACTGGCTGGAAGGGCCTGGGTCCTCTACCTATAGAGGTAGTATAGGTTCAAACACCCTGACACCACAACCACAGCAACCTACCTTGGTACTGCGTACCATGGGGCAGCATGGGTGACAAAAGATCCCGACGTCGTCGATTCCGAGAGCATTTTGGGCCGGTGCGAGAATATCCGGCAGACTTTTGAGCACATGCCGGGACCACCCTCCCGTATGCTGCGAGACAAATCTCTCGTGGAAATGGTTTATTGGAAAATCATGGACAACCTCCGGAAGTGCTGACTTGGACGGACGTGCACCAGACAAGAATCGATTCCGGTCTAATGTATTAGGTAGATTTGTGTAAGAGCAAATGACAGGTGATGCGGCAGGGGATGTGACATCACCGCAGGCCGGGTCGGCAGCACCAAACGAACCCACAGCCAAACAAACCACGGCTCTTCGTCCCACCTGGGCACGCTGAAGCGGGCTGGCCTTGGTTACGCCTGGGCCTGAAGCAAAGAGCCCTGGGGGGTTCGGGGTGCCCAACGCCAATGGGCGGCCCGTTTCAGGGGTGGAAGCTGCGGGAGAGGGCAGACTAGGCTGGGCCGTGGGGGGACGGGAGGCTGACATGAGCCGCCGTCTACCTGCTCCGTACTCTACCTATGTAGCGTTGCAAGGTACCCACCCGTATGTAGTGTGCTGGAAGCAAAGCTGTTTTGTTGTGTTCCTGGCAGCCCTGCTCGTGCATTAGTTTGGCAGATCGGGGCCCTGCCCAGCACGGCTGCCACGATTGGCGCGCTGGTTTCTATTCCAGAGTTACATAGTGTACATGCTCAGGCCTGCATGCGTTCTGTATGGCTGCTGCATCAAAAAACTTTGGGGAAAAGGGGCCACTCGCATTGACTGACTGCCCAAAGACCACCAGGACGACCGCGACTTCTTGTCTGTCATCGTCGTTCGTTTCGGTCGGCCGGTCGAATTGAGGCCACACACACATACTCTCTCTCTCTCTCTTTAGTGTTGTTGGTCGAGAATCACTCACTCACTCACTCATTCATTCATTGTATCCTATCTGCCTGTGGTTGTGTTTTTTTTTGCCTGCTTTACTTTGTGGTCCCCGCGGCTACTCTCAGTTGTTGACATCGTGCCTGCCCCCTGCTTCTTTCTCCTGCACTAGGCGGGTCGTGACTCTCGCCGTGTTTCAACTCTCTCTTTTTTTGTTGCCCGGCACCGACAACAAAGGACGACTGTGCAACTCGGGCTGGAGTGGCCACTCGACGACTCGACAGAGATCCCTCAAAGAGAAAACCCCCCGAGTACTGTACGCAGAAGCCTACATAGTACTACACTACATACCGGCGAGTGGCCGTGTCTTCCTACCACGCGCCTGCCACGCTCCCTTGACGTCGATCCATTCTTTGCACGACTCTTCTCTTCCTGCGCCCTTGCAAGAGCGGAGCTGTTGTGGGCGAGCCCCTGGCATCACCCCTCGACTCGCTTGCCTCCAGACCCTGCACGACACTGCAGAAAACGAAGGCACCCGTGGAGCCCACACCGACCTTATTACAGCCCGACGGGAGGACGCGCCTTTCTGGAGATATTATCCATTGATCATCCCTGCTGCCAACTGCCAGCACACAACACATACAACACACACACGCGCGGACACGCGGATAACACCCTCACCTGACTCCCTCTCCTCGGGTGCATTGACAGCTGCATCGATCCCTCCCGAAGCTCCAGGCACGAACCGATCGAGAGCCCTGCGGCCCAGCTGCCTGCCTGACTGACCACCTGACCGACTGACTGACCGACTGACTGACTGACCGACTTGCCTGCCTGCCTGTTTTTCCCGCCGGCATCCTGAGCGCCTCCCTTCGTAGCTGCGGCCCTGGGGGCACGTCACTCAGGTTACACCCGCATTCCAGTCACATCCCGGCCCAATGGACCTCGACAACCATGGGTCGTCGAGACCAAACTCGACACCTCGACAGAGAAGCAGCTCGCAGCCCTCGGAGGGTCCTGTCAAGAGGAGCGACGACCACGATTCCCTCGTCACCGTCCGACTGTCCGAGCCGCCGAAGCAGCTGACCCTCAACACCAACCTCGACACCAATGGCACGATTCAGAACCGGAGGAGCCTCTCTTCCCCCAACCTGAGCGCCAGTCCAATCAGCCCCAGCCCCCTTAGTGCCTCCTCTGAGACACAACTGGATGATGAGATTATGAGCCCCGTCACCACCACGTATGGTTCAAAGGCAAATTTACAACAAGAGCTGGACGCACTCCAGGACATCGAAGACGACAGCAAGACGATAAGCGGTGTCCAAACTGCCGAGGACTCCGACGCCGACGCCGACGCCGACGACGACGACGAGGAGGTGAATTGGGAGCAATTGCAGAAGACCGAGGACGCCGTGGTCAAGGACAACGATTCTGAAGACGTACGTTTCATCCCCGATGTCTCGGGCCTGCCCAGCGGCCTCCCTCATAGGTCTCCCCAAGAGCCGCCCTCTGTTTCTGGCTGCGTTTGCCTGCTAACCAGAACCTCTAAAAACTACAGTCCACCGCCATGCTGCTCGCCCGTCTGGAGCAGGCAAATGACGAACTGGCTACGAACCCAAAAACCATCAAGGCCAAGACAAAGAGCCCGCTCGAGAGGGTTCAGCAGTCTGCCCGCAAGCCGCGACCGCCTTCCATGGCACAACTACGAGAGATGGTCCAGGGGCCCGTCGCGGCCCCCCTGCGGTATTCCATGTTGCCGCCGCCGCCAATGACAGACCTCGAATTCTACGCCGCACTGGTCAAGGACTACCAACAGACCGCCGCCCGCCTGCCCACGCTCCTGGCCAACAAGATCCGCAAGGGGATCCCGCCGCCGCTCAGGGGGGTCGTCTGGCAGAGCATGTCCGGCGCGAGGGACTCGGCGCTCGAGGATGCATTCGAGAGGTTCACCGGCGAGTCGAGCCCGTACGAAGGCCTGATCGGCAAGGACCTCGGGCGCAGCTTCCCCGGGGTGGACATGTTCCGGGACCCTGACGGCGACGGGCAGCGGATGCTGGGCCGGGTGCTCAAGTGCTACAGCCTGTACGACCAAAAGATCGGGTACTGCCAGGGGCTCGCCCTACTGGTCGGGCCCCTCCTGATGCACATGACGGACAAGCAGGCCTTCTGTGTGCTGGTCAAGTGAGTGCCTATCGCTATCTTCCGATTTTTGTTTTGGTCCTGTTTGGCTTGGCGAGATGAGATGATCTGGACACTGACGCCGATTCAGGTTGATGGAGAATTATGATCTGCGGTCGTCCTTCACGCCAGACCTGCATGGGCTGCACGTCAAGATTTACCAGTTCCGGGAACTGCTCAGGCTGGATCTGCCTGCGCTGTCAGGCCACCTGGATGATTTGCAGGTCGATCCCGCCTACGTTTCACAATGGTTCCTGTCCTTCTTTGCGGTGACATGCCCTCTCCCGATGCTGTTTCGCATCTACGATGTCATTTTTGCCGAGGGCGCAATCGAGACGATCATGCGGGTAGCCCTGTCGCTAATGCGCAAGAATCAGGGGCGCATCCTTGCCTGTACCGAAATGGAGGATGTGCTGCAGCTCCTCCTCTCCCGCGGCCTGTGGGATTGCTACCACTACAACGCTGACGAGTTTGTGCATGACTTTGTCAGTCTATCCAGCGTTGTGACCAGAGAACGACTCGCGGCGCTAGAGCAGGGGTACAGGGAGAGCCAGTTGACCACCCCACCTGCCAACACTGGCGCCAATGCAGCACGGGCGTCGGCCGTGTCCACTGCTGCATCCCGCTTCCTGGGCCGCCTTTGGGCCAATTCGACCACCTCTCTCAAAGCATCGCCCAACACAGCATCCGCCAACCTCAGCCCAGGAGCCGCATCCCGACCAATGAGCATGCTCCGGCGAACAGCTTCAAAACAGAGCCTGGCTTCCACATTGAACTCGATGGAAGCCGGCTCGTCGACATCCACATCGTCCGCCTCGAGTGTACTTACCGATGCCACCACAATCTCCAGGGACTCGGCCGCCGCCGCCGCCGACGACAGCGCCGCCCCCGGCAAGCTGGCCGCCCAGGGCAACAACTCCGACAGCAAGAACCTGCACACCCAGATCGAAGACCTCCTCGTCGCCCTGAGCGATCTCCAGCGACAGCACGCACAGCTCGCCGACCAATTGCAAAAGGAGAGGGAGGAGAGGGAAGAGGACCGCGCCGCGGTCCGCGCCCTGCTCAACGGCCTCAGGAAGAAGGGGAGCAACGAGACCCTGACGACTGCGCACAGCGGCGACAGCGAAGAGACCATCACGCCAGGGCAGGGCACCGAGCACACCACTGTCGAGAGACTCACGCCCGAGGCTCTCTCGGAGCTCCTGGACAAGCTCGAGGACAGGTTTGGTGACGACCCCAGCAGGAGACGGTCATCCATCACACAGACCAAGACGCAGATGCGGGATGATGTCTCGAGGGCCAGGGAGCATTTGCGCATCGAAATGACAAGAACACAAGATGCGAACAGGCGGGCCCTGGACCTCGAGGAGGAGATCAAGACCCTCAAGGAGCAGCTACGGGAAAGCCACGCACACGTGCGCAATCTGCACAACGACAAGCAGCGCCTGGAGAAGCAGGTGCACAGCATGCGCGTGCGCGCTTCTGACACGACCAACGACAGCGCAGGCGGCTGGCTGAACAGGAACCCCAGCACCAAGTCCAATGCATCTGGCCTCCGCGAGTTCAAGCTCAATCGCAGCAAGTCGACCCCTTCTCAGATAACGGTCAACAAGCGCACGTCGTCGCTTCTGATGATTGATCCGAAGGAGTCCATGCCTCCGCCTCCACCGACGTCGGCGCCCTCAGAGCCGGTGGCGTCGCCACAGAAGGCTCCCGCAGTTGACGAGAACGAAGCATTACTACTTCAGCTGGCCGAAGCAAAGACGGCGCAGGCCATCGCGAGGCAGGAAGCAGATGAGGCGAAGCAGAAGCTCGAGCAGCTCCGGAAGGCGGTGGGGCTCCCGCCGGGAGACCAACCAGCGGCGGCCCAAGCCCAAGCTGCGTCCGTCATGGGCATGTTTAGGAGCTTCTCATCGCCGGCTGGCGAGGTGGCGCCCGCAGCCAACAAGGCTGCCCCACCAGCGGCTGCCGTACCTGCGCCGGCAGCGGCGCCAGCACCTGCCACGAGCGGTGGAGGGTTCTGGGGATGGGGAAGGAAATAGACAGACCCACCGGCAGGACGCACCGCCGAGCTGTGCTGCACTTCGTCTTTTTTGAATCAACACTGGCTTGGATACCCTGGCGTGTCTTTGGCTTTTGCTAGCGAGAGAGAGCTTTGCATATGCTTGAGGGGGAAACAGCATACATGTATATTCACGGGAGAGCACCAGCATCATTGCGGTGCCTCGAGACGTTGCTTTTTTTTTTGTTTCACTTGAGGCAGTCAGAGATGGGGCTTTCAGCATTCATTCAAATACCCTGCCCATCCAGGACAGACTGGATGGCGCAAGCTTGGTGGGCGAGGGAGGAGGGGACCGAAGGGCATTATCTCTTAGCAGGAGCTTCGATTCTTGGTTGAAAAAGCATTGCGCAGAGGCACAAGAAGGCATTTACAAGAGAGACTAGATTGGGGACCGAGGCATTTTAGTTGCTGCTCATCGCCGAGACGGTGGGAGCCAACTCCCGGAGTTTTCATCATACATACACACTTTTATCACAGGGGCTTACTGTAGAATGGATGGAGGACAAACACGTCTACCTTTTCTGTCTCTGGTTCAATTCCCGATGGTCCCGTCTCCGTACGCCGTGGCACTCTCATCATAGCGACTGTGCCTCCGTGTGACACGGGACAAGATCAACCAGTTTGATGCCACGCCACTGACGATGCCTAGCGCGAGGACGACAGAGGTGATGCAGATACATTGTCCTGCTTGGTCTCCGTTGGATCGCCGGGTGGCCTTGTGGCTCGACAAGACGAGCAGAACCGATTAAGTGACTGCCCGGAATATGCGTTTCGTTTCCCAGTGGCACATGCACGTCCCGGGTCGCCGGTAAGATCGATGTCCCCTTCGGCGTAATCGGCCTCGGGGGGTGGGGCGAGGCGCATTTGTCACGATGAAACCCGCCGGGGACAAGGGCCCTTGGGAGTTAAATCTGGAATGGGATGTGAATGGGGAGAGGGAGGTCAGCAGTGGGCTTGATACGCAGGACTGGCCCGAATATAATTATCTGCTGGAAGCCATCCACATGTTCTTTGGTTTTGAGGTTGTTAGTCAAAGGCAATTAGAAAGGGACGTATCGTCATTGGACGAGAGAGTGCGTGGATTATCCTTCCGCCCTGAGGGCGGCCAGCAAAGCAACGCAACATTGCCGTAGGGTGCCCGACGGGACAGTCGCATGGTCCGTGACTGCGAGAACGACTGAAGTAGACTACCTGCCCACCCCAGGTACCGAGGTAGGTTTGGTAGATACGAATTCGTCCGGGACGGACGGCTGTGGCGCAGTAGATATAAGGGGAAATGCAGCATACACATGGGGTATGACTGGTAGATGAGCTCATATACCTCCTACCTGGGTAACATGAATTTTCCCATTATTTTCCTGTTTTGTTGATGTTTCAGGGGGGACGTTGGTGGTTAAGGGAGGAGAGACAGTAGACAGGATAAGAGAGAGAGGCTAAAAAAGCCAGCCTAGGCCCGAAAAATCACATGCGCGCGAGGCAGCATGACGACAGAGCAGCTGGTTGGTGTCACGCAAGATGATGACAGCTCGGG
>LJJS01001786.1:117504-142092 GCA_001447215.1 Diaporthe aspalathi
GGGGGGGGGGCTGGGGGGCTGTATTGTTTTTCTTTGTCTGCAGCCTCCAGCTTTCCAGCCTCCACCTCATCTTCCCACCGGTCCAACCCCGTCATACGGGCGTGCTACATAGCTGCGCCGAACTCTGGAGGACACAGAGTTTGTACAGTAGATCTGCCCTGCAGATACCCATGCAGATACATAAAATGCAGATACACGCGCACATGGTGCAGTGTAGACGGCTTCAGCACCCAGATCCCCGGGGGAGTAGCGTGGCGTGGCGTGGTGTGGCGCGGCCGCGTTGGTGTTGGTGTGTCGTTGTCCTGATTGCAGTTGGAGATGTTCAGGTAGAGGCAGCGGGCAATGACACAATGGTGTGGCGCCCAGGCAGAGAGAAGCTGGTGGAAATTACACACACATTGATAAGGAAGCTGCCCCCCTTTTTCTTTTTACTCGGTTGCCCACCCTTCAAAGTTTCAAGATGCCATCCTGCATGCGTTTGAGTAATTAGAAGCGGAGTCCATGTCACGGCAAGACAATGTGTAGCATGACAAACAAGTGGCCACGTTGTCTGGAGGGAAACGGGACAGAGAAAGAATTACTTACTGTCCGATCTCTTTATCAGGTAGATACTGCGTGCTACGTCAAGTGATGCATTCGTGGAATGGGGTGTCGTCATGCCTGGGTGTCTACCTCATCGCAGGCGGATCTGCGGTGGCACACAAAGTACACCCCAGGACAAGGCAGGCAAGCCACATGTGGCCCCACCCGAACGTAGCTTGGGGTGGGTATGTACCTTCTGCCCGCCAGCCCGCCCGCCGTCTGTGAAGTCCGGGTCCAGGCCCCAGGAGGCAGGCCTATGTGCTCATGCCTACGATTCACTTGCTGCTGCCGCTGCCGCTGCTTGCTTCTGCTGCTGCTGCTTGCTGCTCGACCTTACCTGACCTGACCTGACCTGGCCTTGACCTGGTCAATCTGCCAACCCCGACAACAAAACCTCGTTTGCAAACCCAGCGACGACATCCTCCGTCTTGCTCCTTCCACAGCATCATCCCTCATCCCTCAACCTCAACCGCATAACTCCATCAACCTGTATCAACACCACCTGCATCGCCTGGCATAGAGATCCATCTTGCTGAGCAGCCCGTCTCGTTGTGCCCTCAAGCTCAGCTACCCACCTAAGAGCACGTGCTCCCCTCGCCCGCAAACACCAAGAATCCTCTTCCGTCACCCGTCACCCTTCACCCGTCATCACCACCTCCGCCATGGCCGACACCCTCAACTCGGTCACCAACTCGGTCACCAATGGTATGTCAGCTCTCTCTGTCCCTCTCTGCCTTGACAGGGCAGCCCGGCCCCTTCCCCGTCCACAGACGAGGCTCCTCTGCCGCTATCTATCCACGCCCCCACCGTGCTGCCTGCCTTTATCTTTCCGATCCTCTTCTCTTCCAGATGGCTAACACCACGTCTACCCTAGGCCCTGTCGCAGACAAAGTCAGGGAACAGCACCAGAAGACTTCTGACGAGCTGTCCAACCTCTATGCTTCCCGCCAGACACCCAGCAACCCTACCGCAACCGGTCAGCCTCTGACCCACTACCACTCCTTCTTCTCCGAGCTCCTCTCGTGGAACAACCCTCGTACGTACCACAGCCTGCCCCAGCTTCCCGCGCTCCCCGGATACGCGCGGAATACCAGGGCGGAGACTAGCCAGCTAACAGACCCGCTGCAGGAGCCTCCGCAATCGCCTACGCCTCCATCATCACCTTCATCTTCGCGGTTAGGTACCTGGACGTGATCCGATATGGATTCAAGCTCACGTGGATGGTCCTGGGCATCACCATCGCCGCCGAGGCCGCCGGGAAGGCGGTTTTGAACAAGGGCATTGCCAGTCAGCTCCGGCCCCGTCGCTACTACACCGTTCCGCGCGAGACCCTCGACGTCGTTCTCGGCGATGTCCATGAGCTCATCAACTTCCTCGTCATCGAGGCTCAGCGCATCGTCTTCGCCGAGAACATCTGGGCCTCCCTGGCTGTATGTAAACCCCGGAGCAGTCTCACAACCCTCCACACAAGCTGTTCCCCGGCCTGGGCTAACCTGTCTGCTTCCTGTTTTAGGTCTGCGTGAGCGCTTTCGTCTCGTACTGGCTCGCTAAGGTCGTCCCGTACTGGGGTCTCGCGCTCCTGGGCACCACTGTCCTCTTCACCGCCCCTCTGATTTACACCTCCAACCAAGAGCTCATCGACCACCACCTCAAGAACGCTCAGCAGGTCGTCAACGCCCAGACCGAGCAGCTCCGCAAGGTCGCCGGCACCCACACCGCCCGTGCCACCGAGGTTACTAAGCAGTATGTCGGCGACTACACCTCCAAGGCCCAGGAGCTGATTCGGGGCCGCGCCGCCTCCCCCCAGGCTGCCTCCCCCGCCCCATCCGCCCCGGTCGCCCCCGCTGTTAAGGACAGCGATTTCCCCGCGGCCCCCAAGGAGGACATCAAGGTCGACGAGCCTGCTCTGCCCGCCCAGCGCGAGCCCGAGCCTGCCATCAAGCGTGAGGAGACTGAGCAAGAGCCGCTGATTGCTACCTAAGCGATTTTTTGAGACCAGACGGACCTCCACGGCGTGTCAGTCACGCTACAGGGCGTCGAATGTCCGCAAGCAGGTCGGAACGCGCCACCATGGAACTGAATGTGGTGGAGCCTGCGCGCGGCTTGGTCGATGGAGGGAGCAGCCGCAGTGGAACAGAATGTTGCCGTGGAACATGAGGTTGGTAGCCGAAGGATTTCGAGTGGTGGGAGACTGGAGAAAATATCATGGGATATTGATAGGGGGGAAGGTTAACAACAGTCTTGTCTTTCAAGGGTCAGATCACGGCGTGCAGAGCGATTGCGTTGTTCTTTGACTCTTTTGTCATGTGAAACAGAGATTGACGGTTCATGGTTGACGATGGACGACGACCGGTAGTCATTTTCCTTCTCTCATAACGGCCAATGGACGGGGTAGTCGCCAGCTTTATCTTAATCCACTATGGTGTCTGTTTCTTTTTGCCTTGCCGCCTCCTCGTTGGGTGTTTTCTTGATGTGTTTTGCTCTGGTTTGTTTTACTTTCTATCGCATCAGTCTGGAATGTTTCCTCGTAGTACTGTACGGCGTATGTATCTATGCAGCATTTTCGCGACAAGGCTCCTTCCCGCGAGCACTATTGTGTCTAAATTCGATACGTCTCTCTTCCTCGAGCACCAAGTGAGAGGGTTTGACATGTATCTGATGATATTCCTCTCTTGCCAGCAGGACTCGCCTTGGTGCCCGCCGTGGCCATTCGGTTTGTGAGGCTGTCCTGGCCGCCATCCAACCAACGCGCCGACTCCCTGGATGTCACTCTACTTGGGGGTTGAAAAGCCCCCCATCATCTATGCTTGCTTCTCGCATCCACACACCCGTCGTCGTCCGACAAGGCGCAGCACAAACCTACCTGCCCGTGTGTCGACCCCCAAAGAAGTAATAATAGTCTCTTCAGCTTGACCCTCGCTCCCTCCCTTCTCCTGCCCTCTCTCCGGGGCCGATCGGGGTCAGACTTGGCGGCCTCGTGCGGAGGAGATCAGGCTCTTTGCCCCCACGGCCATGGACCTGTCGTTCGGTTACAGACAGGCTGCAGGCATTGTTGCTTCGGTGAATATGCAAAAGGGGGGGAAACTATCCTGGGTACAAGTCATCCAAGGATGCGGGCTGATGGCACTCGGGATGTGGCAGAGTCACATGCCGCTGGTCAGAGTGATGGGGTCGGGGTCATATGGATATTCCAGGCAAATATGGATTATCGTATCGCGCTCACGTGGGGTATGGGATATGACCATCGTCGTGGCGCGCTCACAAACATTGCACGCATTTTCCCTTCATTGAGTCCTCGCATTTCCAAGTCCGTACCAAAGACCTATAAATACACGCAGTCATGAGATTCGTGACAAGGGGAGAGGCGACAGGAAACGTCGTGTGGTGCGTCATCAATGTGACCAAGGCAAAGAGAGAAGAAGAAGATGCAGGGAGGCAGGTCGTCATAGGAGATATTATCTAGACCTAACCCCAAAAGGGAGGAAAGACGCACGGAAAAAATCAAAGCCAGATACCAGCAGTCGAAAAGCACGACGGTGTTAGCCAAGTACGTCTCTTCGCCAAAAAAAAACCCCCATATCCCAGAAGATTCCGGCCCTGGCCCCGCAAACTCGCCCATGATATGGGTGCCTTGAGGGCTCGCGTTTGAACCCTCGGGCTTCACCTGAGAAGGCGCTCAGTCTGAGCCATCCATGTCGTAAACATCGCTTGCGCCGCCGCCGCCGTCAGACATCAGCTCGTCCTCGTCGTCCGAGATGATGGCGAACGTCTTCTTAGCCTTGGCAGCTGCCGCCCGGCCCGCACGAGCACGGGGTGGCGGGGGCGGGGAGTCATCTTTCATGGCCACGTCACCATCGCCGTCCTCGTCATCATCACTGAAGTCGAACGTCTTCTTCTTCGACTTGCCAGCAGCAGTGGAGGTCTTGTTCTTTGCTGCGTAGGCTTTTGCAGCTGGAGACAGCTGCACGGGTTTTGCGGGCTTGTCGTCCTTTGCCTTGCTCTTGGCTAGAGCCGGGCGACCACGACCCTTCTTCGCCGGGGCCGGAACAACATTCAGGGGAGCCTTGGCAGCCTTCGCTCTCGCCGAGGAAGCCTTGGCTGTGGTCGTGATAGGCAGGTCCTCATTTTCGGACATGTCATCCATGTCGGAAGACCTCGTCGGCTTGTGAGGCGACGACCTGGCAAGAAGCTCGTAGTTCGTGTCATCGGGCTCGTCAAAGTCGAAGTTGCGAGATTGCTTCGTCTTCAGCTTGGGTATCGCGGTGTTTCCGTGCTCTGACCGTGACATGGCAAACAGGCTAAGCCTGCCATTGTTCGATGTCGCAGCAGGCTCTCCGATCCCACGGACCATGGCACCCACGTCTCCGAGCAAATTATCACCGTTGCCCGACTCGGACTCGTCATCGTCGTCATCAAAAACCCAGGCCTTAGCCTTTGATGCGGCAGCGCGTTTGGTGCGGCCTTTGGCGGGAGCCGGAACCTCCTCGACCTCGGATTCCACATCCTGACGGTCAGATTCGACGGGAGAAGGTTTGGACACGGCAGCACGCTTGGAGCGGCTCTTCGCTGGTGCAGCGACCTCCTCGATCTCGGGTTCCTCGACCTCCTCGACTTCAGGCTCCTCGACCTCGGGCTCCTCATCCTCGACAAGGGATTCGACCGGAGATGGCTTTTTCGCCGGTGCGGTCTTGCCCGTGTTCAGTGTAGCGAATTCGCCATCCGAGAAGTCCGAGTCTGATCCGTCGTTGGCGTAGGATTTAGCCTTGGCCGCCGCTGCACGCTTGGAGCGGTTCACTGCTGGCCCGGAGATTTCCTCGACGTCCGAATCTTCATCCTTGACAGCTTCGTCAGGAGAGGCTTTGGCTGGTGCGGCCTTGGGTTTGCTCTTGCTCAGTGCGGCAAAGTCGTCATCAGAGAAGTCGGATGATGCCCCGTCGTTGCCATAAGCTTGGGTGGAGAAGTGTTTCGGCTTTGCCCCGCTGAACTTTTGAGCAAAGGCAGCGCCCTGCTTCACTGGCTCGACGGGCCTCTTCACGACAGTCATTTCCTTCTTCATTGACTTTGCCGCCTTGGTCTTGCCGGGGTCATAGTCGTCGTCGCCACGGTTGACCTTCTTAGCACCGCGGCCACCCCCAGCCCCAATCTTCTTGGAGCGGCGACGACCCATGTTTCGGATGTTCTTCGCAATCTCGAGATCCAGAACCTGCTGGCGCTCCCACTCCTCGAGGAACTCATCAAGATCCCTGGACCAGAGGTCCTTCTCATCGAGTTTCTCCAAGTCATCGTGCTCCTTCTTCTTTGCAGCGATCTGCTTCCTCAGCCGTTCAAGGCGCTCGGCGGTCAGGGAGTAGATGGGCATCTGCATAATGTCAGCGCATGAGTCGGCGAGGGACGACGGAGATTCACATACCGAAAGAAGATAATCGTAGTCTCCTGCGCCGGGTTCATTGGAAGTGAGGTCATCGTTATCCTCCTCGTCATCCTGGTCCATCTCCTCATCCGTGCTCCGAGGTTTCTTCACGCTCTCGCCACGGGGGAAGGCCTCGTACTTGCGACCGCGAAGCTCTTCCACCAGAGCGGCCTTCTTCTTTCTGGAGACGACCAACTTGCCCTCAATAATCTCTTCGACGAATCGGGCCATGTTCTTCAACTTGCGATAGTCCGCGTGATATACTTTGAGCCAGTACGCCTGAGAATGGTCAGTTTAGCTTTTCATTGCGTGATGCAAGGGGGTTAGGAATTGGGGGCGTGACGAACCCTTCGCTTGGAGTACATGTCAAGACGGTACAGGTAGAACTCCTCCATGATCTCTTCGACCTTCTCGTACTTGCGAATCCGCCCGTGAACGTCAAAAGCAACAAGGTTGGTGGTGCCCATACTCTTGTTCAGCTTGAAGCGTTCGAGCACACCCTCTTCCCGAACCTTCTTGATCTGCGCCTCGTCCATCTCGATCTCGAAGTGCACATTTGCATGATCGTTGTACTCCTTGTAATCCTTGATCCAGGACGGAGACTTTTCACCCTTGATGATCTGCTCGAGCTTGGCCTTGAAGTCATCAGTCCACATGCGGATGGGGAGTTCAGTGATGGTGACAACCGGTTTGGCCCGGCTGTCGTCAATCTCCGCAATGCCGTTGAATCTGTACCTTCTCCCGCCCGGTTCTTCTTCCTCGACTACTCCCTTCCAGCCGCGGAACCAGGGCGTCATGGGCTCGAAGGGGAGCTCCTCTGATGAATCTTCACTACGGCCCATGCGTCTCTTGAGGTTCCTCACAATGTCTCTGGGGTTGTAATTCGGGATAGAAGTGCTCCAACCCGTGCCGATACCGTCGGCACCGTTGCAGAGAACCATAGGGATGATCGGGGCGTAAACCTTGGGCTCAATCTGCTTGCCATCGTCGTATTGCAACTCAAGGTTTGGTTCGTCTAGCGGGGAAAACACGCGCCTTGCGAAAGGCGACAGCCGCGTGAAGATGTAACGAGCGCTGGCCGAGTCACTACCACCGGCGAGACGGGAACCGAAGTTACCGCTGGGCTCCAGAATGTTTATGTTGTTCGATCCAACAAAGTTCTGGGCGAGACCAATGATGGTCTGCTGCAAGGAGACTTCACCATGGTGGTAGGCAGTCTGTTCGGAGACGTAGCCAGCCAACTCAACAACCTTCTTGTCCTTCGTCAGGTTGCGCTTGAAGCAGGCGTAGATGACCTTGCGCTGACCTGGCTTCAGGCCGTCCACAACGGAGGGAATGGACCGCAGGTTATCAGCCATGCTGAACAGGATGAGTTCCCGGTTGACGAAGTCGGTGTATGTGATGGACTTGGTCGAATGATCCAAGAAAGTTCCGGGGACGAAATTGCCGAGCCACTGCTTCCTCGCATCAGCCTTCTTCTTGGAGAAGGCGAGCTCAAAAAGCTCAGATTCCTCTGACTTCATGGTCTGGAACTCCTTCAAATGGTCATCCAAGTTGGTAAAATAGACCTGAGCGTCTTCGTTGGAACTGGTTCCCAGACCCTTGAAGTATTTGTAGTGCCACTTCTTGATCTCTTGGTGGTGGCGCTCTTTCCATCCCTCATATTCTGGCATGGTGAAGAACGACTTCAGATGGAGTGGCTTCTTTGGGTTGGGGCCCTGCCAGACCTTCACCACCGGCGTGATGAACTCCCGGAAGAAGTCGGGGATCTTGAGCAGCGAGGGAAACTGGCACTCGAGAAAGTTGATGAGCAAGCCCTTGATGTGACTGCCGTCGTGATCCTGATCGGCCATGATCATCAGATGGCCATAGCGGAGGCTCTTGGTGTCTGTGTAGGTTGCCTTGTGCTTGAGCCCAAGGAACTGTTTGATGTTGTTGATCTCCGCGTTCTTCATGATCTGGTCTATCGAGGCATCACGAACGTTCAGCATCTTTCCCCTCAGAGGGAACACACCGATGCGGTCGGGATCAAGAATCGCACGGCCCGCCACGGCCAGAGCTCGAGCCGAGTCACCCTCAGTCAAGATCAGTGTGCACTCGTGGCCGTTCCTGGTGCCCGCCATATTTGCATCGACGAGTTTCTCGTTGCTGATGCGGGACCGCTTGTTTCCATCAGACTTGGCCAACATCTTGTCGGCCTTCTTCTCGGCAAAGTGAAGAATGTTCTCGATTGCTTCTGTTGCCCTGATCTTCTTGATGAAGCCATCAGTGAGCTGGCATTTGCTGCCAAAGGCGCTCTGCTTGGTCGTCAACTGCTCTTTGGTTTGAGACGTAAAGGCAGGGTTGTCAACCAGACAGTTGACGAAGATGAAGATGTGGTTTCGGACATGGTTTGCCTTGAGCGAGTGCCCCTTCATCTTCTTGGTCAGGTCCTTGAGGAGGGCATTGCAGATCTGTTCAGCGATGTAGTTGACGTGCGTGCCACCAGCAGTCGTTGCAATCGAGTTCACGAAGGAGACCTGCTGGAAGGAACCATCTGAGACGGTGAAGCCGATCTGCCAGCGCTGATGGGCCTTGGGGTCTTCAAAGATGACGGTGGCAGGGGCAGGTCCGTTCCCGTCTGCGTCAACATCTTGACGCTCCTTTGCGATGGCCTTGGCATACATCTCGCAGTATTTCTTCCACCCGAGCTTCAGATGTTCTCCGTTCAGATGCACCTTGACACCTTCAACGGTGCCAGCCAAATCGTAGACTCGCCGATACATGAGGGACTCGGTCTGTTCATCAATGCCGTCCGGCATGCCGAACCGCTTGAAGTCTGGCTTGAAAGTGACGCGCACGAAGTCTTTGCTCTTGTTCGCCGTGATCTTTGCCTTGTCCATCTTGCTCATGTTGTCCCTCCATGTGGTCTTGTATCTCTTGCCGTTGGCCGAGTCCTGACACTCGAGGGAGAACTCTGTGCTGAAGACGTTGCAAAGCTTGGCACCGAAGCCATTGCGACCACCGACGGTCTTCTTCTCGGTGTCGTCGAAATTGGATCCGGCAAGCAGATGACCAAAGACCATCTCAGGGATGTAGACACCCTCCTTCTGGTGCATCTCGACCGGGATGCCCTTGCCGTCGTTCTCGACCGAGATTTCACCCTTCTCACGGTCGATGGTGACCTTGATGTAGCTCATGCTCTTGTCACGCTGTTTGTTGTCGGCGGCGTTGACCAAGATCTCGTCGAATATCTTGTAGAAACCAGGGACAAAGGAGACCTTGCCGTACTCCATCAAGCACTTCTCCTTGTTGTAGGTCCACATCGGGCTCTCAGTGCGCTCGACGGACCCGATGTAGGTATCAGGCCGCTTGATGATGTGCTGGAGTGGGGTGAGCTTCTGGTATGTCTCGGTGGCGGTCTTGGTGGGCCGGGAACCCGAGGGCCCATCGAGCTGCACGAAACTATCGTTCTCGATCTCACCCAGGGGTTTGCCGGCGGCCTTCTTTGCGCCAGTAGCGGTCTTTTGCTTCTTGGGGGGCGTGTTGGACATGTCGCCGCCGAAGCCATCATCATCATCGTTGTCGTCGCTGTCAGGCTTGGCGCGTTTCTTAGGTGCGGCCTTTGACTTGAGGGTTGTCTGGACCATCTTCTTTGGTGCGGCCTTGGCGGCAGGCTTTGCTGCTGTAGCCTTCTTCACGGCAGCCTTGGCCTTGGGCTTCTGCGACTCGTAAGCAGGTGACAGAGAAAAGGCCTGTGTCTGCGACACTGACAGAGAGGGTCTTGAAGCGAGAGTCAGGGTGTTGGCACGTCGACGATGTCAGAAGGGGGGGGGGGCTGGGGCTCGGCTACTTACAGGCTCAGGCTCGAACGCGTCGGACTCGTCTTGTTGGTAGTCATCAAAGACTGACTCTGAGTCGGAGTCCATGGTGAGGGTACGTGTGAGGGCCTCGAAGCCCAGGCGCGCAGTGCTAAGGGCTTGCGGCGCAGGTTGGCGAGAGGGCTGGCGCGCAGAAGTGAACGAGGGAGAAGAAAAGCGTTGCGTGAATGCATAAACGAGCGAAGATTAGTTGTGGGGTATGTCGAGTGGCCGGGCGCGGGGGAGGGCTCGTCCTGCAGCCCGGTGTGATGGTGTAGTGTGGGTCGAAGAAGAAGTGGAAGAAGAAGAAGAAGCAACGCCGGCAACCTCGATGCTTTGTTGTTGTTGTCGTCGGCGTCGTTTGATGCTGATGATGATGGACGACTTGTCGTTGTGGTTGCTGCTTAGCGCTCTTCAACCGGTCTGGGTGGTGTGCGATGGTTCTAGTGGTTGCCCGGGTCCAGAGGTCGATGTTTGTTTTGGCCGGGTCCGAGACCTGCGCTAAAAAACGCGGTCTTATCGTCCTAGCGCCGAAATGATTGGACGATAGTGCATCCAGCTCCTCCCCTCACTGGCGCGTGCTGCAGGGGTGGAACTCGAGGCTGAAAGTTCCCAAGTAGCCCGGGTACCTTTGTACCTAGCCAAGGTACCTGGACCATATCGGTGAGCCGCAAACGCCGCAAACGCCACTAACAACCAACTGTGGGAAAGGCTTTTAAGTACATACTGCAGCCAGCCAAGGCTACAGCCAGCCTTTCTGAGTCTCAAGTCGGCCACGGACGACACGACATGTGATGGCGAGGGCCAGGGCGAGGGCCAGGGCGAGGGCCAGGGCCTTTTGGGTCAATTACAGGGCTCCTCTATGTATCCTCATACACAGTCCAGCTGCCACAGACCATCACTCGGCCTGGTCGGGTTCAACACATCTTGCACCATCACACACGCGTGTCCAGTGACCACTTCTGACCTGCAACCTGCAGTGCAAGAACCGCATGGTAATCCTCCAGTGGCACAGCTGGAGTTGTGTCTGGCCTCCTTTGGCTGGCCCTTCCTTCTCAACTCGCGCAAGCCACAACGACTCCTGCTGTGCAGCCCCGACAACTCCCAATTGCGCGACCCTGGCCCTCTCACTGACGGTGCCACTGCTCTTGTCGAGTTGTCGCTGTGGCCCCCTCCTTCGGTCCTGGCAATAGTAACCCTGCTCGGTGAGGCCCCCGGTCGTCAAGCCTCTTGTTGGGCCATGACGATATGGCGCTTCGGCTATGCCCAGCTCACTAGCATTCGGGACGGCACCACCAGCCCACAGCCAGGAACAACCAACCTCGAGAAAGAGGCTGGTCAGAATAGCAGATGTGACCGCACATCACGCGCTGTGCCGACGGCTGCTCTGCCTGCCTGATCTATCATCTCCCTCATCGCCACCTGCCTCGGATTGACCAGGTAGTCAGTCCTTCTGCCAACTGGGTCTCCAGCCCCCCCCCCCCCAAATTGCAGACTCGTCTCTGCCCAGGATTCAATGTCTTGGGTCGGATCGAGTGATCCCCGAACGCCCACCAGCGCCAGCCCAGCTGCCCCGTCGTCTGGTCTACACAGTCATGCCAGGCTGTCACTTCCTTTCTCATCAAGGCCCCCCCCCCTCGATCATCGCCCTTCCGGGTGGAGACCTGTTACACGGGTGCGTGGGGCAGTGGGCGACTGTCTGCTGCACATCATAGCTGCTGTACGACACCCATCCGAGCATGAGAGGACAGGAAATTTCCCGATCGAAGCGTACAGCCGTTTGGATATCCACACCCGTCACACAGCACTCATCCGCGCCGCCAGAGCTCCCTTGTACCCTGCCTGTCAGGCTGCTGCCGTGTCACGGCTGCGAGGAGCACAGTCATCTGAAACCAGCCGGGTGTGTCTTCACTTGACTTCCTCATCGTCGGCGCTGCCATTCCAGAAGTAACATGGCAGAATGTGCAAATTTAAGCTTATGTTCACGACGGGCTACGAGGTCCACGCCCCGGGCAAGTCTGGAGCCTCAAGATGCACCCACGCTTGGCCGTTTGGGATGACACTTTCTGGCTCGGATGGGTCGTGGATGGGTCCTGGCAGTGCTGTCGCCGGATTACAGCTGAGTAGCCGGCAGATGTTCTTGTCGAGGCTGGCGTGCGACAATGGTGCATCGACGCGCTGAATCCGCTGGCTCCATAGGCACAGCCCAGCTCAGCATGCCGTTCAACTCCACTTCAATAGTCGCCCCCCACCGTCGGTATGGCGGGCTCACATCTGGCATACAGCAGGCCTCTGCGCAGTGCGCGAGACAGTCTCTCGCCCTCGCAAGGGCTGCTCAACCGAGCATGTCCAATCTTTCCATCCGAGGAACATGTCACATTGACGGCTCACTCTGTGCTTCGAAAGGCACCAAATCCAGGGGCCTGTTATTTCGCTGCTCCCGTTTGGTAGCAAGCACTGGTCATGCCGTCTTTTACGTTTCAGGCAACCTCCTCCATTGGAATACGGGAAGCTGCAGAAATTATGACGGCTGGAACGGTGTGCTGCCATGATTGTCCACCAGGGGCACTTTGACTCGAGGCACCGTCGTCCAATGCTGAGACGCAATGGGTACCGGGTACCAGAGCTTTGCCGTCAAGACTGCATCTTGCCCATCATCCTATGTGGCCACAGCAGCCAGGGTCTCCGTCAATCGCGGTCCACGCTAGCTGCACATTGGTCACATAGACGCGCTGCTCCCTAGCCAAACCCCACCAGTTTCTCACAAAAGACAAATACAACAACACTGGGGAGGTCTGCGGGGAACAGGCTGACCGGAGGAGGGCTTGGCTTCATGAGAGGAGTCATCTCTCTCCAATTAAGCGCTTGCTGTGATGATGGGTGATGCCATGGCCATGCTGCTTCGGCTACGGACCCCGACACAGGTACGTATTTTGAGACAGCACAAGAACCGGGTGCTCATGAGTGACCAGAGGGGGGGTAGGGGGGTCCAGTCACTAGCTACCTGGCGGCCCTGCCACGAGCACATTCCCTGTGTTGCTTCCAAGCCATTGAGGCGTGCTTGTACAAGTCAAGCTCGTGGGAAACACATTGCTCGACACGTTGGCGTAGCGTGTGGCCTGCAATTGCCCTTATGCTCAGGCCGTCTACCCTGGGCAATCCCAACCTCCCAAAGCTTCTGGAATGGCGGTGGAATCTATGCCGCAAGCAACGACCAGAAACTGACCCCACTCCCAACGCTTGCTGCTGGTGGTCACTGCGGATACGCACAGGACCTTCTCACAACCGAACGAAGGTGAATGGAACAGTTGTCAGATCTTCTGGCGGTCAGGGCGGGAGGCTGAAAGCTGGGTGGAGCCGGAATATGCAGAGATGTTTTCATAATCTGCAGAGAAGCATGCGCGGAAGGCTGGGATGCAGCCTCGTCCCCTGCGCGGGGATATGGGCAGGGCGCTGGGCAGCGATGCGGCATGATGTGCCCAAACCCCGTCCCTCTCCTCCAAGGTGAGGGCAGAGCGGCCACGTGTGTCGAGTCAAGTAGGAGCTGTGTCTAGGATATCTGGGTCTAGGAGAAGACTTTTTCTTTGTCGCACCCTTCTCAGGAAGCCGCTTAGCCTGGTGGCTAGACGGCACCTCCTGCAGCCATCCGTCAAGCTGCTCTGTCAAAGCTTCTTCTGTACATTTTCAAACAAGCCAATGGGATGTTTGGCTGTGTATGCTACAGAATCTGCTGTCAAACTGATTTGTTTTTCCTTAGCCACATGTCCGCTGCGTCATGCAGTCGCCTGCGATCACCCTTTCGGGTCAGCGCTCCAGCCTGGTGAAATCTACTGAAACTCTACCTCACCTCGATCCTGGTGCAGCCACCACGGCCATGCTCCTTGTTCCCGGCCCTGCTAACGGACGTGGAGGTACCGGCTAGCTGACCAAAGTAACCGTCAGTCGTGATTGTCACTGGGCTGGACTCATTGCGGATGAGCAGAGACGCGGACGACGACCGCCGGTGCCATCACTGCTGAGGAAACAAGTTCGATAGATCGGGAAAAGCAACTCCAAGGCCGTCACGGAGTCGTTTGATCTTTCCGATCGGCCTGGCCTCCTGATGCCGAAGCGATGCCTCAGCAGAGGTAACGTGGACAACAGCCGGGCCCGACAAGGTCTCCCTCAGTATCGAGCCCAAGCGCAAGCTCAGCACCACCCAACACCAACATCGTTCATGCTCGCCCGATCAGCTTGGCCCGCCCTCTACCGCTCACTCCGGTCAGTACTCACTTTGTGGCTTACAACTCGAGCCCCACGAAGAGCGGTGGACACCGCCAAACGACCATCGCTCCGCTCAGAGGCTCGATTCCAAGACACCACGGACAAAGGAGCAGCACCGAGAACACCGCCGACTGCGTCGCCCACGGGCAGAAGCCACGGGACTTGCAGGTGGTTGCATGGCCAGTCTCAAGCAAGAAAGAAAGAAAACATCTCGGTTCCTTGTCCACGTGCCCGCGCCAGCGCCCGCGCATTCCATCCCCCCCCCTTTCCCTGGGTCCTTGGGAGTGGCCCTGGGCTGACCGGTGGCGATCGTATGGTTGTTTTGCCTGTTTGCCCATTGAAAAGAGACTTAGTTTCCCTTTTCCCTGCATGGCTCAGGCCTCATACTGATTCCCCAATACGACTGTGCTGCAAGCACTGTCTGTCTTGTAGTGGTCTGAGTCCATATCACCACTACCCGCCCCCCTTGGGCCTGAGGATCTATCCCTCAAGCATCAGATCCGTCCCTCCACTCTTACTCCTGCATCTTCTCCTGCAACTTCGAGACATTCCGACTGGGTCTCACCGCTATGTTGTCCCTGGCCTCCCTTCTTAACCCGGCGCCCCCTGGGCCGCTCCCACCAACTCCTCGGTATCGACCAAGTCCGTGCCTGTCGTCGCCTGCCACATCCTACTCCGACGAATGCTCAAGTCTGGTGTTCGAACGACACCTCGCACATTCGACAAAACCGACCAAGATGGCCAAGGAGTCTGGAGGTCTCGTCAAGTCCAAGGCCAAGGGCATCGTCAACTTCCCGCCCTTCGAGGCCCTGGACGAGGGCTCGCTCCGGGAGGTCAAGAGGTACCATGTCTACCCCTACGGCAAGATCCAGGAGTACTGTCGACACATCCCCTACAACAGCGGCAAGAAAGACTTCTACGAGAAGACGGGCCGCGAGAGCTTTGAAGGTGGGATGCCTCCCAACTACCAATCACGATCCCCCTTCCCCCTCCAGGACTCGAGGCTTACGGCTTGACGTGCAGTGTTCCAGTACTTTTTCAAAGTTCCGGGGGATGAATCCCAATACACTGTCATGTGGGACTACAATGTCGGCTTGGTCCGCATGACCCCCTTTTTCAAATGCTGCAAATACTCAAAGGTAGGCTTCCACGCCCCCCTCCCCGCCCTCCTGCGTACACGAGGCTCACCGGAAGCAGACCATGCCGGCCAAGATGCTGAACTTGAACCCTGGCCTCCGCGAAATCACTCACAGCATCACCGGAGGTTCGATCATGGCTCAAGGTAAGCATTCTGTCCGTGGTGTGGTTGACTGCCTTCTACGCCCTCGGCAGCCCTTTGACTGAGACCCCTTCGCAGGCTACTGGATGCCTCACGCGTGTGCCAGAGCCGTCTGCGCAACCTTCTGCGCCCCTATTGCCGGCGCGCTGATCCCCATATTCGGCCCTGACTTCCCTTCCCAATGCATCCCCACCGAAGCCCCAGAGTACGGTCGGATGGCCATCAACCCGGCGATCGTGGCGGAGTCTGAGCGTGAGGCCCAGATGTACCGCCGCGTGTTTGCCAACGCCAACGCCGTCAACATCAACGGCCACCTTCCACTCTACTCCCAGCAGATACACCACCACTACAGCCACGGCCCGGCGCTCCCCAGCCCGACCAGCATCCCCAGCCCGCGTCTTGCACGCCGCAGCCTGCACCGTCAGGGGTCTTCGTACGACTACGAGAGGGACCGGGTTGACTTTGGTGGAAAGGTGTGCTTCAAGAGAGGCCTGGACAGCCCGCACGCTGTGGAGCCAGAACCCGGGGTTTACATCGGACCAGAGGCGCCATCCCTCCCTCACGCGCCGACGCATCGGGGCGTCCCATACTCTCCCATGTCACCGCCGCGGTCCAGCGGTTGGACGGTCGCGAACCACCTGGGAAACCCCCAGCCATCTTCCACGCCGTCCAACGGCCACCCCCACAGGTTCTCGGAGAGCTTCCTGCACCCGGGCGGCCCAAACCCCGTACTCAGTGCGATACCCCGTTTCGTCCATGCCGGCAGGCTTGACCACTACCAAACCTCGCAGAGGGTCCCTCCCGCCCCTCCGACCTCGGCAGCATGGCCCACAACGAAACGGCCGGCGCCCGAGGCCGAGCCCGGTAGCCATTTCAACAACTACGACGGCCAGAGCGAGGGCGGCCGCTCGAACTCGCTGGCCACGATGACAACGGCTCAGGCCGACGGCGGCCGGGAGCCGGCCCCTCACCCCAGCCGGGGTTACGAGGAGGGCCTGCCGCCCCCGGTCGCCGATGCCGTGTCGACCACCGGCGGCAGCACCGAGAGGAACGCAGCGCTGCTGCTGATGAACCTGAGCATGAGGGACCACCGTGAGGTCGGGTGCCGCGACGAGAAGGAGGGCGGTGCCGGCGGCGGCCGGGTCTCGGACGGCGACCGCGGCCCGCGGGGCGGCGGACAGGAGTCGATGTCGATGTCGATGTCTCCCGTGTCGGCGACGGCGGACGGACATAGAAGCAAGAGACGAAGGGCAACCTCCATGTAAAACTAAATTGCTGTTTTCTTTTCTGCGCTGTCTCTCTTTCTCTTTTCCTTCTGTTGTCTGTTCTTGTCTTCTCCCTTCTCTGTCTCTCATTTTCTCCCGACATTTCAATCGGTCACCACCGGAACGGCGTTGCAGAGTGGGCTTTCTCCCTTGTCTGAATTCCACCCTCCGCCGGGGCATTGGGTCACGTACGGTCGGCGTTGATACCCTCTCTCTCTAGGGATTTCCAAGGAGCTCGGCGTGGCATTTCAGTTTGGACAAGGTTGGCAGATGTGCGCGTGCTTGCTCTCAGGGGTTCCATACACCACGGCGCTCGTAGCATACATATGTTTAGCAATCAACCGCCACCAATAGACTCAATACGCAGGGCACATCAATGCTTGACATTGTCTGCCGAAAGTTTTGAAGCAGCGGGCCGGTTTGTGACAACCTAGATAGGTCCCTGCGCCCGCAAGTGTTCTCGAAGAGTGGATGGATGTATCTGCCACAGACTTAACGCTTTGCCGCTTCGGCCTCCTTCGCCTTTGCGTCCTTGAATTGCTTGACCCAGGCATCCGCCTTTCCCCTCGGTACAACGTAGATCTTGACCACTCCATCGACCACCTCGACACTGTCGAGACTCAGCACCTTGAGCAACGGCACCTTCTTCCCAACCTTGACCAGGCCGCCCGTCACCGTCTCCATGAAGCACTCGACCGTGTTGGCGCCGTACTCGCCCTCCCTGTCCCACGGGAGCGGGAACACGTATCCAAAGTGCTGCGCGAGCGCCTCCTTCTCGTTGAACGCCTTGATGAAGTCGCTCTCGTAGTGGACCGGGTACAGCAGCACGGCGGGGAAGCTGAGCGTGCTGTTGAGGTCCTCCGGGTCGGGCACGAGCTCCAGCCTCGCGTCGCCCATGTCGGGGGGCGTCTTTGTCGCGCGGACGGTGACGTTGCGCTCCTTGAGCGCGCCGGCCAGGAACGCCGCGCGTCGCTGCAGTACCCTCTTCTCCTCGGCGGCCTTCCTCTCCCTGCGGCCTTCCTCCTCGGCGCGCGCGATGACGTCCCTGGCCACGGCCCGCAGGCTGGCGTTGTCGGCGTCGACGCTCAGCCCGCCCGCGCACGCGTCGTCGGCCTCAGCCACCCGCCCGACGGCCAGCAGCGCCCGCGCGCTGCGGTACCACGCCTTGACGTTGCGCGGGTTGAGCCGCAGCGCCGCGCCGCAGTCGAGCCAGCACGACCGGTAGTTCTGCAGCTCCAGCTGGGCGGCCGCGCGGTTGACGAGCAGCGCCTCGAGCACGGCGCGCTGCGCGGCCGTCTCGGCCTCGTCGTCACCGTTCGGGTCGCCCTCGCGCGGCGGCTCGCCCTTCTGCCGGCGCTTCTCCTCCTGCGTCACGACCGCCACGCCGCGGCCGTAGAACTCGACCGCGTCGCGCCACCGCTTCTGCTTGAAGCACTCGTTGCCGCGCTCCTTGAAGTCGGTGGCGTTCTCCAGCGGCGTGCCCTCGTAGGCGAGCGCCTCCAGGGCCGCCACGTCGTCGTTCTCCTCCAGCTCCGTCATGAACAGCGGCGACTTGTTCAGGTCCTCCAAGATCTCTTCGGCCGTCTTGCCGGCGTTGCGGGCGAGCTGGGGCGGGAGCTCCGGCGCCGCGACCTCTGGCCACGGGCCTATTGTGGGTGCTGGCTCTGATGCCGGCGCTGGCCCTGACGAGCTCACATCTTTGGTTGCTGTTTCTGTGGGTTTTTCTGTTTCTTGCCCTTGCTGTGGTGGCGCATTTTGGCCGTCCGAGATTTTCAATGAAGACTCAGCCTTCTCAGTGATCTCTGTGAGCTGCACCATTTCCGAGGTGGCTCACGCGGGCGGTTGCTCACCAGGCGACAGGAATTTGAGAGAAAGGTTGGTTGTGATTCTACAAGGCGTTGTTGCCCCTTTTCGAGTTTTAAATGTGAAGTTGCCCCAAATAGTTTTGTCAGTTGAAATTCTCGAGGCGGGGCTTCCAAATATTTCCGAAGGTTTCGACCAGCCCAACGATTACTTATTGCAATATCGACATCTGCACATATTTCTTGTTCAACTGGACCTCTTGGGATGCGTCATCGATGTGAGCATTAGGTTTTCTTCACCGCAATACAACTTATCTCGTAACATGAGGCCTTGAATTCTACCATCCGTCCTCGCTCAGAGAAAACTTGGCACCCCCGGCCAACCCCCTCCCTCTCCCCCCACGGCTAATCTCTCAACCAGGGTTGGGAAAATTGGGAAAAGGGTTACCCCCGAGCCCGCCAATAATGGTCAAATGCAACGGCGCAATCCTCGTCCTTCCCGCAGGAAAGGACCTATAGCGCCCCCATACAGGTTTCGCTAAAACTATTAGGGGACTTACCCTCTGTTAGTAATATAGTTGTTTTTAATAGCAAAACAGGCCCTTTCAAATTCCTTATTAGGCAATTATTAAAATAAAAAACTGCAAAAGTTAAAACTTTTAAAATTTAAAACTTTTTTTTTAAAAAAAGGGTTTTAAACATTTTTTTTTTTAAAAATCATTTTTTTTAAAAAAATAAAAAACTAATACTTTTTTTATAAAACATTAAAGCCTAAGTTAATTAAATAAGTTTTTTATAATGTCCCCTGACCTTAAAAGTGCTACAGGCTCTAGCGCCTTATAAAAGACGGCGTCTAAAGCCCCTGCAAACAAAAAGCAAAAAAGGGCAAAATTCAATTTTGCATTATTAATACACTGGAAAATAAATACTTTTTAACTTAACTTTTTAATATTTTATACCAAGTTTTATTATACTTTATAATTCTAAATTTTTTTAAAAAAACTACTTATAATAATATTAAAAGAAAACTTATTTTTTAATAAGTTAAGTTAAAAATAAAAATAATAAAAAAAAGCAATTTGTAAACTTTTTATAAAGCTTTTAAGCTACCTTTATAAAAAGCGTTTAAAAAAATAAAAAATAAAAACCGTTTATTATAAAAGCAGTTATAGCTAATAATTGCAGCTGAAATTTTTAAAGCAAAATTTTTAAAAAACCTTAAAATTGCAAATATTACTACCTTTTTTATAAAATACTCCTTTTAGCAATATAATAATTAAATAGTTTAAAAATTAAAGTATTTTATACTTTAAATTATATAAATGAAGAATATTAAATTAAATAAAATATTTATATAAAGATTTGTTTATAATTAAAATAAATAGTATTTAATTATTATAATTAGAGAATATTTCAAACATTTATAAAAAACTTTAAATAAAACTTTTATAATATTATTAAAGCTATATAAATATTTTTTAATAAAGTATTTTTTTAAAAAAGCAAAGTCTTTAAGCATTTTATTAATATTTAAAAATACTTAAGCTTAAATAAGCTTTAAAAAGCAATAAAAAAAAGCTAATTTCTTTTTATTATAGCTAACTAATTAGTTATAAAGCTAAATTTATTTAAATTATATTATAAATGTATCTTAAATTAAAAATAAAACAGTTAAATTAGCTTAAATAATTCAAATTAATATTTTAAAAAGAGTTTAAAAATAAAAATATAAAAAAGTAAAAAAATAAAAATAAAATATAAAAAAATATAAAGAATTTTAAATAAAAAGTTAAAGGAAAAAGGGCTAAAAGTTTTTTAAATTTTGTATAAAAAGGGAATTTAAATATTTAAAGAAAAGAAAATTAAAGCTGCTTTTAGCAAAAAGCTAATTATAACTTTTTATTTAATATAGCTTTAAGACTTTAAAAAGGTATTTAAATAAGCTTAAATTAAACATTATTAAATAAAAACAGCGAGCTAAAAATATATTTTTATTATAATAATATTATATATTATTTTTTAAATACTTTTTATTCAAATTTAAAAAAATATAAGTTAAGTTTATTTAAAGCTGCTATAATAAAAGTAAAAAAAGCTAAGGTAATTAAAATAAAAGCTTTTCAAGTTATAAATTTTTTAAAAAACAATATTAAAAAACTTTTAAAATATAAATAATTATATTTAAAAAAGAATAATTAAAGTTTATTAAATTTAATAATAAAAAAGTTAATTAATATTAAAAAACGTTAAAGATTAATAAAAGATAATTTAAATATATAAACTTAAGTAAACTTAATTAGTATTTTTTCATAAAACAAACTAATTTTAAAATATTTATTAAAAAATAATACTTTTAATTAAAATGTAAAATATTTTTATTTTTATATTACAAGTACATTATATATAGCTTTTGCTTAAAGATTGTTTTAAAAATTAAAAAGAAAACTTAAAAATATATAATAATAAAACAAAAGTATTTTAAATTAGCACTTTTTAATAAAAGTATTAAATTTAAAATAATTTAAAATAAGCTTAAAACTTTTTAAAAAAGTTAATAATTACAATAAGATTAATTAAAAAATAAAAAATAAAATAAATAGAGATTTTTAAAAAATATAAAATAATTTATATTTTATTATTTTTTAATATTATTTAATAAACTTTTAAAGTTTTTTAAAAAGCTAAAAGAATTAGGCTTAAAAGAAATGCTAAAAGAAAACTTAATAGTAGATAAAATACTTTTAATTTTCCTTTACCTAATAAACTTAAAGCTATTTGTTTTTAAAAAAATAAATATTAAAATACTTTTCTTAAAAGAATATATAAAATATATAATTAATTTATTTTTAAAATTATTATTTAAAGTAAAGTTAATTATATTTCACAATTAGCTTTAAAAAAGTATAAAGTTATATAAAGTTTTAAATAAAAGCTTTATAAAAGCTTTAGTTTTTTTTATATTAAAAAAAGTTTGTAATTATATATAAATTATTAAATATTTAATAAAATTATAATAAAGAATTAATATTTATTATTTTTAATTATAGAACTTTTAAACAAAATATTTAAAGCTAATTACTTTTTAAAAGCTTATTTAATTAATATATATTATTAAATTTATATTTAAAGAAATAATAAGAAATATTATATTTAAATTAAAATATAATTAATTTAAATTTAAAATATCTTTATTTAACCTTATAAATATTTTAATAACTTTTTAATTATATATTATAAACGGTTTAAAAAACTATATTAATATTTATATAATATTATATTTAAATAATAATTTAACTTTTTTATATTTAAATAAAATGTAAAAAGCATTTTTAAATTATTATTAAATAATAATTTAATATATATTCATATATTAATTTATAAAAATATCCTTCTTTAAAAAATTAAAATTATAATTGTTAAATTAAATAAATATAAAAATAAACTTTAAAAGGTTTTAGACTATATAAAAATAACTTATTTTAAAAACATTTTAAAATATTTAAATATTTTTAAAGTTTTATATTTTTTGTTAATATTTTAATGAAAAGTATTTAATATTATATAACTTTTTAAATTTTTATTTAAAAAAGTAAAATATAAATTAAAATTAAATAAAAATAGTTTATATAATTTTTAATATATTAAAGCTTAATTTATTTTCAAAAAACTAAATTTTAAATTTTTAAAAGCGCTATTATTATATTATTATAATTCATTATTATTTATAAAAATATAATTTAATATATTAAATTAAGTTTAAATTAAAATTAGTTTTTAATAATCAATTTATAAAAGAAAATAAATTTAATATTTAATAGCGTTTTAATGTTAAAGGTTTAATAATATAAAAATAAATTAGTTTATATATAATAAAAAGCTTAATGCTATTATAAAAAGTTTTAAATATTAATATTAATATTTACAAAATATTTAAAAGCTTATTATAATTTTAATAAATTATTATAATTTTAAAACGTTTATAAAATAAAACAATTAATATAAAAGTAAATCAATAATTAATATATTTAATAAAGCTTAATGTTAATATTAAATATTATTTAAAAAGGAAATTCAGCTAATATAGTTTTAAAAAAGCTTAATTATATAATAATAAAACGTTTTTAAAATTTAAATTAATATTTTATATTAAAATTAAAAGTAGTTATAATTATAAGAATAAGTTTAAAGAATTATTAATAAAACTAATTAAGCTTTAAAAGCATTATATTAGTATTAAATATAAAGTTATTAAAGCTTATAAAAAATAAGTTTTTATTAAATAAAACGTAGCTTAACTTTATAAGCTAATTATAAAAGCACTTTATTATTAAACTTTAAGCTTAAATATACGTTTTAAATGCTAATATAATACATTTAAAGCTTTATATTTTATTTTTAAAGTTAATTTGTAAAAAGTTTAAAAAGAACTTAAATATTTAAATTTAAAAAGTTTTTTTAAAAATAAAAATAAAATAAAGTTAATTACAAATAATTATAAAATTTAAAATAAACTATTATATTATAAAGATTATATATTTATATTAAATTAAAAGGCTTTAAAATAAATGACTTTATAAACTTATTATAATATATTATTTAATAAGTATTAAAAATAAGTTTATATTAAAAACCTAATTAAAAAACACTTTATTTAATTAAAAATAAAACAAATATAATAATATATATATTTTTTTATATAATATATTAATATAAGTTTATTATATATTATTATTTATATAATAAATTTACTTTGCTTTTAATTGTTTTTAAAAGAAATAAAACATTTATTTATAAATTTTGTTATTAAACTTTTAATAATATTAATAAATAATAAATTAATTAATTTTATTTTAATAATTATTAATAACTTTTTAAACATATATTCTTTTATAATTAATATAATAATAAATATAGCTAAGTTAATAATATTATTTTATAGAAAAGTTAAATATAAGTTTAGTTTTCTTTTAAAGAATTATAATAAATTATAAAATACTTTTTATAAATATATTTTAATAAATACTATATATATTTAATAAAATTAAAATATAATTTATTATTATATATTATTTATAAAAAAATAAAAAAATTAAAAAAATAAACTAAACGCTAAAGCAATATTTATAAAGTTTTATTATTAAAACCTAGCTAAACCAGCTTATATTATTAAACATTATATTTTTTTATATATAACTTTATAATTAATGTAAATTATTATTTCTAATATTACAAAAATATAAAAATATTAAAAATAATATTTATAAAAAACGTATTAATTAATTATAAAACGCTAATTAGATTTAAAATATTATAACATACTTTTAAAATTAATAAAGTTAAGTAATAAAAATATAAATAAAAGCTTATAATTAAAAATATACTTTTATATATTTTAATATTAAATAATAAATTACGCTATTAGTTAAACACTTATATTTTAAAAAATAAAAAGCTAGCTTTATAATTTATAAAGCTTTTTTGAATACTTTTAAAAAGATTAAAAAAAAAATAAAAAAAAAATAAAAAAATGAACTAAAAAAGTAAAATAATTTAAGATTATTAAATTTAAAAAACATTTATTATTATTTATTAAAATACAAAAATAAAATTTAAAATTATTAAATTGAAAAAAAGTTTATTATTATTGAATAAAATAAAATAAATAAACTAATTTAAAATTATTAAAATTAAGAAAAGGTTTATTATTATTTAATAAATTAAGAAAATAGCTAATTAAATATATTATTTAAATAATAAAAAAGATATTACCTAAAAAGCTAATTAAAAGCTATTAAAAATAAAAAATAAAAATAAAAGTATTAAAAGAATTAATTAAATAAAAAGTTAAAAGGATTATAATATTTTTAAAATAAAAATATAATAATTTTAATACAATATAAAAATAAAAATAAAAGCCTTTAAAGCTTAAAAATAGCAAAATAAAAAACAAATAGTAAATAACAAATATAAATAATTTAATTTCAAAAATTTAAAAAGCTATTAAAGCAAGTTAAAGCTATTTAAAAAAAATTAAATAACTTAAAGTTAAAATATTAAAATAATTAAATAATAATATTTTAAAAAAGTGAAAAGCGTTTATAATTATAACGTGGTTTACCAGTGAGTGGCCAGTATCAGTGAGTGGCCA